>PVJO010033423.1:0-12112 GCA_004026905.1 Hystrix cristata
AGAGAGATAGTATTCAAAAGAGAGAACTAGATAGGGAAAAGGGGGATAAAGAAGAACGTTAAAAGAAAAGTAAGATGAAAGGGGAAAAAAATGGTAAAGTGTAGCTACTCTTGTTACAAATAAGGAAGGGTGGGTGAATGGAAGGGGGCGGAAGGGGGGAAGGGGGGGAAAACCAAGATGTATCATGTACAGGTACAAAATAACCATGTTGATTATGAACATTATGTATACAATGTACCAATACATGTTCTTGGTAAAAATAAATAAATAAATAAATAAATAAATAAATAAATAAATAAATAGTTTTACAAAAAAAAAAGTGAGAAATCCAAAAATGTTTCATGACTCTGATAATAATATTTTTCTTATCTTCCTATTAAAGTAAATGTTCTACTCTTCTTTTGCCAGACTAATGAAAATTAACTGTAAATATCAGGCATTTATGCAAGGTAAATATAAAATACACTGCTTTTAAGAGGATCATAGAGTATCTTTTATGTAGCATATGGTTAAATTGCATCTGTCCCTTTTTTTGTTTTGCTGTGTTATTGATTTCTATTATAAGATGCCAACGGGTGTTTATGTGATAAGTTGCCCTATAAATGGCTTTGTACTCAGACAATGAAATGAAAAATGCTCATCTATAACCATAGTCCAGATGCTTTCTTGAAGATGCGACATTTAATGCTGTCAAGAACTTTCTGTTGCAGAAAAAGCAAAGCAAAACAAACCAGCTTCCCATTAATTTGCATACCTTGTCTTATAAAACCAATGTCACCGAAGCTGTAAAATGGCATCAAAGAAATGTGATTGCCAGAAGGGGAGAAAAAATCTAATAAAATCTTGATATTAAAATATTTGAACTTCTGAAATATTTTTTCACCAATAATTAAGATTTAGATCAGAGTTAGTAATGTATAATGTACAGCTGCTGATGAAAATTCCATTCCTAATGTCCAGATACTGTGAAAGCCAGATCTTGATTACTTGCCACTTAATTATTTGGCAGAGCTGTTCTCAGAGCATTCAGAATTGGATAAACTGCTTAAATTGAACGTGCACAGAAAAGATGGAGAAGACCCTAGACCCAAAGAATCCTATAACTCCTTAAACATTCTTCACTCTAGAGAAATAATGATCTTTCCATGAAGGGCAGAAGAGAGGCACAAGTTGCCCATGGAAAGCATGCTTTCATCTGTGAAAATAACCTAAAGCAGCAGAGCATAGACTTACTTGGCTGTTATTTAACTTAAAAATATGTGAAAATCTATTCTTGTTTCCTCTTTTCATGGTCCAGCACACTGAAAGAAGTCTGTGCCACGCTTCTGAGACACAATAATGACACGTATTATCCAAATAAATGTCAGAAACGTACAAAGTCCTATTTTCGAAAAACTTAGACGCTCTCTACCATGGACAGCCAGGTTCTGAAGGGGTAGAAAAAGTAAAGTACTGCAAAGCTTCTCTCAGTGGAAAAAGGAAAGGAGGAAAGAAGATGGGACTTAATGAGACATGGGATTCTTCTCATAAAAACAATGCCAATCGCGAACTATTAAATAATAATAAGTGCCCAGTAGTCATTTATATGGGTATAGTTCAAATACATCCACTAGTGTATTATTAATTTAATAAATAGAGAATAGAGGTGACGATTACTTGAATAAACTGAGTAAGCCTGTGGCCGGTGTCTGAGAGCACATCCCACCCGCACAAGGACACGTGCCCACACAGACGAGCTTAATGGATTATGACAATGACACTCATTATATATTTCATAACTCAAGATCAAGGTCCCTCAGACGAATTTGCACAGATATATTACTTCTAGGTAAATAAAGACTTTTGAATTGGATAAGATTTCCAGTCATCCAGGGAATCGCTCCTCATTTTCCACATGAAAAACTAGGGCTTCTACAGGCTAAGTGGTTTGCCCTTAGTTTAATAATTTGCTAACTTCAGAGGCAGTTGAAGGGGAAACAGAATTGATATTCCATGATACTTGGCAAGAGAATTAAGATGTTTCTCCTTAATTATTACAAATTAACCTATTACGAATTACAAAAAACTTACAAAAAATAAACTCTAAAACTGTGTGTGTATGTGTGTGTGTGTAAACACATGGGTTCTATTGCCACACTTACTGATATGCACTGAAACCAGTGACACCCTATGGCAAAAAGCACACTTCCACCTGAACCTCACATTCTCACATTCTTCTCCAACACAAACGGTAAAAGCAAGCTCTCAGGGAAAAGACTGATTCTCAGAATGGGGAAGGGAATAGATATAAAAGATAAGCGTGAAATATATGAAATTGTAGTAAGAAAGTGCTAAAAATAATTTCACATTGATTCAGTATGTCAAAGGGGCACAGAAGATAACAGAAATAATTCTCAATGCTTAAGGTCACACTTGAACAATAAGAAGGAGAAAAAGGAGGAAAAGAAGGTGGAGAAGAACACAGAAGAAGAAGCAGAAGAATTTGAGCAAAAAAAAAATAATACGCTATTGTGTTATAACTCAAACTGTAAAATAAATATCCACAAGTCCATACAGATACAAATAAGTAATAAAAGTATAAGTAATGGGTGGAGAATTTTCCTATGCAGAAGCATTCCAAATAAATTCTATATGGACTCTAATCCCAAGGAAATGGAGGTTTTAACACTTAAATCCCTGCTCTTCAGGTGTGAGCAGTGCATTGTGACTGGACTTCTCAAAAAGTCCAGGATAGAAAGGGATAAAATCACTAGCATCATAGTGAATAAACCTGACAAACTTTACTTAGCTGGTGATCTAGATTGTCATCCTAAATGGTAAATCATCTGATAACACCCACTCTTGATAGGCTGTGATGAGAAGCAACACTGTGAGGTTACCAAGGTCAAATAAAAATGCTATATAGTTCCACCTCGTTTGTTCGGGATACTTGCACTCAGTGTGAACCACCATGCTGTGAGATGTTTCAGACAAGCACATAGAAAGATAACATATAGAGACCTCGTGTCCATGTTATTTCTCCTCATTCTGTTAGTAGAGGAAAGCAGGAAGTTCTGCCCAAGACCACGAGGAGGGGACACAGTCTTCATTACCTAATGGAAGAAATGTCAGGATCACATTGTGAGAAATGAATGTGAGAAAAAGGATGTTGCAGCTGCTTTTCGGAAAATGCAACCTGACACAGGTGAAAACTAGAAAGAGCAGTGAAATTTAAAACCCTGTATTTGTTGTCTTAAATGAGAATGATACAAGAATCCTTGAGCAAGACTCTATTAAAATGGAAAATGTGAAAATACAAGGGGAAAATATCTGTAAGTATGATGCTCCTGCAAATGTGGGTGGGGCTGTCATTCAAAATGGTGGAAGGATCACCCTGGAGCGACTCATCTTCTGTGATGAGAGAATGGACTTGCGGAATAATGAGTCAGATTGACATGGATATTGAGAGATTAACATCCATAAGCCTTGTGCATTCTTCATGGTGTACAAGAAAAAGTCAGACACCACATTTAAATGAATGTGAAAGGGCACAGAGAAATTTGACGAACAAAGAGTTTGGAGAGGCAATTAGTGCTGAGAGTGAGCAGTAGTGTCTGAGGCTTGTGAATTCAGAGTAAACCACTTTTTTTTTTTTTCCTGCTTTAAGACTTTCTTCAGAATTGCTACTGTGCCAAAGGGGATGTAAATGTGAAACTGTGAACAGTTTTGTCCGGGATAAGGATTTTGCTAAAAAGATAAAATTAAAAATCCAAGGGAAGAAGAGTATTAACAGAACTGGCAAACATATTGTTGAAATATTGACCTATGGCATCTAGGAAGAAAGACAACAGAACATTAATGAATTGGCAGAAGGCCAAAGGCACAATAAATCGGAGTTTCTGAAGTTGATGATGGACAAAATAGAAGTAGTTACACAAATGGAAGGAAAGACAATTGCGAACAGAGCATGATGTTCTGACAATTTCTGTGGCACAGTAGTCAGGTATAAGGTCTAAAATGTGGTATTAGGGAGGGAAAGGGACGTTTGAGCATCAGCAGAGATGAACTCCTACAAAGAGGCCAAGAAACAGAAAACTAGGACATTTAATAACCAATCCACATGGCATCAACACACAAGGATGGCAGCAGCCTTTAAGGTTGTCTTAGTTACTTTCCCATCACTGGGACAAAATACACAACATCTACAACTTAAAGAAGGAGAGGTTTATTTTGGCTAATGGTTTCAGTCCATGGTTGGCTGGCTCCAAGGCAGAAATGGCATGATGCAAGACCACCACAGAAGAGCTATTCGAGCCATGACAGCCAAGGAGCAGAGAGAGCAGGGAGGAGCTGGGGACAAGAATCCACCCTCCTGGCTACACCCTTTTGGCCTATCTCCAACCAGGCCCCACCTCGTAAGAGTACAATTAGCTATAAACCTGAGGGTGGATTAATCCAGCCATGAGTGTAGCACCTCCACAATTCAGTTACCTTGCAAACACATGCAACTTTGAGGAACATTTTAGATCTAAACCACATCGAGGTATTCACTAGATAATAGATTTTGATGAAGGAATTGAGGCATATATGACAAAAAGTCAGAGAAAGTAACATGGCTTAAATCATTGGGCTTCACAGACCAGCACATAATTGAATCTGAACGACACAATTCTTAAAACCAAAAAGTATGTTACATAGTTTTATAGATAAAATGTAGATATTTCCCCAAATAAAAATGCTGCCTACTATTTTACAGGCTGGGAAGCTTGTAAAGCAGCTTTTTTTTTTTTTTAACAAGCCGTTTACAGCCAAAAAATAATTAATTTAAAATATTACTCTAACCAAAGAAATTTATTTTCAAAGCAGTATGAGTTACTAGGATTTTACTCAGTTATGTAGTCACACAAAATGCAATATGTTTTTGGAAAATGAGAGGCATTTTGCAAATTAAAATTAAAATTTACCAAAATGTTCTAACTAGAGAAAATCTAGAAACCTTACAAAAATTGAAACTAATAATCCACATAAAAATAATAATAAAGTAAAGCATTTAAAGTGAAAACTTCATATATGTACTTAACTAACTTTTTAAAAACTATTGTCATGCAAGTGAGGAAATATGAAAGCTTAAAAAACAAGAATTTGAAACCCAGTACCTAGTCCTAATTCTACGTTATATATAACCTTTATAAAATTATTTTACTTCCTAGCTGTTTCCTTATTCTTTAAACAAATATATAGATGACTAATCTCTAATTTGTCATAATTAATTTTAAAGAATACTATTAGTGAATGAATTAATTAGGCAATTTAACAATACTATATTGAGTCCTTTTGGTAATTAAAATACAACAGTGAACAAAACAAACTCTTCATGTTTTATTTTTATTCTGTAATTAGCGGAAACCTATGTTAAACAATAAATATAATACTTAAGAAAGCACATTTACTTTATGCCAAGTTATCTTGCAATAAACTGATTTGGAAGAAAATTAGAGGAAGCTAAGTGGTAGTAAGCTGATGATAGGATGATGAGTTACAATGTAAAATTGAGTGGCCAAGAGAGGCCTCACTGAAGAAGTACCATTTGCAAAAGTTTAGATCTAATCTCCAGTTACATTGGCTACATAAAATCAAATGTAAAGAACAACACCAAATGTCCACCATTTTAGATGCTAAAAAAAGAAAAAAATCAAAGGCAAGACGATTGATTGTTAGGAGTTTCCAACCGAACCCACCATCCCACATACCCTCCTCCGTTCAGCCCACAGGATCAGAGTAGGTGGAACGTTGGTGCTCCATCAATGTGGACTTGACCTGAACTGGCTGTCACTACGAGAGCCAGCTAGATTTAAGACCAGAGAAGTGAAGCTGTTCTTGCCTCAGATTCCTACTTGTGTTCTTAGACCATAACTGGCAAGAAAAGGCAAATCTACAGAACCTCAGACTTAGAGTAGAACAAAGACATGAAAATATGGAAAATAGACATAGAAAGTAGAAACTAAGACACAGGCTGGAGAAATTGAAACCAACTGTCTTTCTGCATAAGTTTTCTATTGCTGTGGTATCCTCCAAAAATACCACCTTCAAACAACAAGCTTTCGTTATTCCACAGCTTCCCAGGGTCAGGAACCCAGGTGAGACCTGGCTGCTGCCTCTGGCTAAGGGTCGCATGAAACCACAGTCAAGGAGGGTGCCAAAGGGGGCCTGGAGTCATCTGTGGCTTGCCACGCAAGAATCCTCTTCCAGGCTCACTGGCACAGGCATTGCCAGGCCTCCAACTTGACTGGCTATTGCCAAAGACGTATTTCTTGCCACAAGAGGCTCTCCATAGTACGTTCACAACATGACAGTTGCTTCTCCCAGAGTGAGGTCATTGGGAGAGAAAGAGAAGAAAGCGTGCCCCAGACAGAACAAGTCTTTTGTAATCTAATCTCAAAAATGACTTTCCATCACATCTGCTATACTCTCTTCACTAGAGGCACATCACCAAGGACAGACCACCCTCCCGGGGAGGGGATTTTACAAGGTTGTAAATACCAGAGCTCATCCTTTGTTCTGTCCTCTACACCTCTTTTTCTTCCTTCCCTTTCAGAAATTCAAACATCAGCTGTGTGATCCACATGTAAAGCTAATTAAGAGTGGCTGGAGATTTGGCTCTCTAGGGCCCATTTTCTTAAGGCTCTTTCTCATCAAGCCACCTGGGCATGTAATTCTAAAAATTTAACATTTTCCAACATTCAGAGTGACAGGAGAGCATATGGTGGACCCTTTCTGAGCCTTTTCATTGACTACCATTTAACATAGCATCCAGTTTGTAAGCTTAGTATAAAACCACAATTCTAAAAAAAAAAAAAAAATCATCAAGAGGGCAGGAAAGGGCTAAGGGTTTCAGAAACTACTCTCGACTATTCAACCAGAGTCTTTCCGCTGTTTTTACAGACCATTAAAATTAATTACCTGCTTTGAAGTGTATTGTGGAAAGAGCGGGTACATTTTTGCACTGTTTAACGTGTGTGCTTTAGTATTCCACATCTTATTCAAGCATGGCTCTGAAACTCTCCCATGCCACTCAAATTTACCTTAAATTAGTACATGTTCAAATTTTTAGGCCAGCTGCCTTCTCTCCTGCCCCCAGGGTGCCATTAGTACCTTACTGCCCCAAGTCCAAATACAATGGAAATGAGACATCAACATGGCCAATAGCAATTTATATTATTGGCATCCAAACAGCTCATTTGTCTTCATATTCCAGCAACTTCCACTGTGGTCACTATTAACCTGCCTGGTTGTGACTAGTATTGGCATTTGGTAAGAATATATTTTTAAATGATTTATAATAAAGAGCTGACTGGAGAAGCTAAACTCCAGTAAGGTTTTGAGGACAAAATTTGATAAGTCTTCAGGATGGCAGTGAAGCAAAGTCACACATGTTATCACATAGTCAAAGATTTTTTTTAAAGACATGCTGGTGATCGATTTCTAAACTTGGCAGTAAATAATTTCTGTTTATGATATGAAAACTTCTTTTGGTGTATGCATCTACTGAGGAACTGTCAAGTCTAATTAATATGATAACACATAAACTTGTGAAATAGGAAATTTCATTAACTACCAAACATTTTAGGTGAAGAATGGCATAAAGTGTCATGTATCTAAAGATATTCTGGAGAAGGCAAAAACTGGAATTATAATCATTCTTCCCAACTAATTCTCACCAAATATTTTTCAGGAGTGACCTTTTCTTTCTAATCCCTTGGCCAGGGAGTATACATAGACAGGTGGCAATAAAGAAAGGCAAGAAAAAATAATGTGTAACAAAGTTAACCACAGATAAATAAAAGGGAAGCATGTAAGCAGCAAATGCTGCTGAAATAATCCAAAATTCTCTGGGAAAGGGAATTAAAACTCAAGATAGCTATAGTTTATTTCACTTATTCCTCACTTTCCAACTTGGTAAAATTTCACTCAGATGTATTGGAAATATCAAAGTCCTATTTATGATTGGCTTATTTTTGTCTTGCAAAGATTTTATGTCATAGACGGTCTAGTCCTCTTCCCATTAGCTAAAACCAAGCATTTAGCAAGCCTCTAATAAACGCACATATTTCGCATGGTATGCATTTTATGTTTCAATTTTTCTTGAAAATTTAACTTATTTATTATCTATATTGACTTTCATTTTAAAAACCTTTTGTATCAGTTTTTATCAATTAACATTTGCTTCATAACAAACTAACTCAAAACTCGGTGCCTTAAATCAGTAAGGATTTAGTATTTCCCAGTAGCCTACAAGTCATCTGCTGCTGCTTCTGGTCTATGGTGGAATTAGATGATTTTAACTAAGTCACACATGAGTCTGAGGTCCAAGGGGGTTCTATGTGGTTGCTGGCTGCTTCAGTACACCTCACGCATGCATCTTGATGCTTGACTAGATGCTCACTGAACAACAGACCAGGATTATTTACACCATAGTGGCTTCAAGACAAACGCAGAATACAGTTTCTAGGCCCAGGCTTTAAACTCCTTCATCAGTTTTGTATCCTTGTATTGATAAAATAAATCTCAAGGCCTCCCCAAATTCAAGGGTAGGGAAAAGAGACTCCGCCTCTTAGGAGAGGACCTGCAATATTACATCGCAAAAGGCATAGATGCAAAAAGGCTATATAAACAGTTGGGGAATACATATATATCATATATGTATATATGTATATGATTTATACATGTATGTACATAATACATATCACACATATATTTTAAAACTATCTTAAATTACTTTTTACTATGTGGGAAAATGAGTTTAATTAAACATACATAAACACATACATCTTCTTTCATGAAGAGTTCTTTCTTGTCATGCGGTACTCAGAAAATACTTTCTTGACCCTCCAATACTAAAATAGAATCTATTCAAGTATGCTCTTTTATATAAGCATTTATTATTACATAGAAGCTGCTGTCCTCTTGTTTTCAAAAGGTTCATTCCCCTACTAGAATATAAGATTTCGAGAGTAAGGACCTTCTCTCCTTATTTCCGGTAAGTCCCTAGCAACTGAAATAGTGTCTGTTTTATAGCAAGTGTGAAGGGGAAGGAATGAGATGCATTTTTAGCTGTTTATTGGGCTTTTTTCCTGCTTCCCTGATGCCCAGCAGTAAGCCGGTGCACCTGCACCAAGATGCTTTGCCGAGAGACATCAGGACTTTGGGGGAAGTCACCACCATCCAAGACTCGCAGGTACAGACCTTGGCCCTAAATGTGCACATTTCTCAGCACTGTGCTGAGTTTGGAGATGCTTTCTCCCATTTCTTGTTACTTAGAGAAAGTAGAAATCCACAAAACCCTGTTGTGAACTGGATTGCGTCTCTTCCCAAAATTTACATGTTGAAGTTCTAACTGTTAGTATTTCTGGTGATAGGACCTTTAAACCAGTAATTACGTTAAAATGAGGTCAGTAGAGTGCACCCTAATCCACTATTAACTGGTAGTCTTACCAAAACAAGAGATCAGGACATAGACACACACAGAGAGGAAAGCAACAGTAAAGAAAGCCATTTGCTAGCCAAAAGAGCAATCAGCCCTGCCAACACCTTAACTGTTAGTCTCCAGAACTGTGAGAAAACTGCTTTGTCCCCCATGTGGGCTGTGATACTTCACTATGGCAGCCCCGCAAACTCACACACCCTTTTTAGACCAACACAAAGATACAAAACTCTTTGCCTGTTCAGCCTGGTGCACAGACTTGCCCACAGAGCAACTTCCATAATAGATCTTCTGTCCTTGGAAGTCATCATAAATAACACACTGAGTTTTTAACACCATCATGTGTCTGGGGGCGTGGGTAATTCTGCATTTACAGAACAAGGTGCTCAATAGATCTTAAGTGGACAGATAGGGAAATAAAAAGCTAGTGTGTAAAACTGAAAAATGGGTGAGGCTATTCTGATATGTGGAAGACAAGGGATAGAAAGCCCGTCAGCCCTGCCAAAAGTAATATTTGAGTTACTTCCTTGAATCTTGATTTGTTCTATCCTGCAAAAAGGACACTTTTGATTTATGTGTTTAATGAAACCTGCACTGAAGCAGAAGAGTAACCTCTCTGCATGAATTTTAAAAATCTGCTTCATAGGATACAATTGAAGGCACTCAAATCCCACATTTATTAGAAAATGATAGATAATCCTAATAGATAATATAATGTTACTATAATAAATTAGGGTTCTTCAGAAAAGCACAAATCAGATAAAATGTTTCCCAGAAGATTAACCAGTGAGCTAAAGGGAAGTATTGAATCAAAAATATACAATGGAGTAAAAGACATCAATTATAGAAGAATATGCACTTTCCAAGCTTAATTTGCAACAAACAGGCATATTTTAGGGTAGAATAATGAGGTATATCAGCTATGAGATTAAATATAAATCATAATAAAGTATCATATAAAAAACAAGCAAACACCAGTATTGATGGGGATTGTCATGGGGATTCCTTGGGAACAGACTCTGAAATGGACACTCTGAAATGGAGATCTGCATGGAGAACTCTAAGTAGTGCTGTCGACAGTGACATTTGTGTGGGAATGAAAGAAACAGAGATGGTCAGAAATAGAAACTGAATTATGATTAAGTTACAAACAAACTGACCCCATGGTCAGTTAAGGAATTAATGTGGCACTTCACGGTTGTGTATCACTGAAAAAAAGAGGCTGGAATTTTGCCCCTCTCTAGCCAATCATTGCACATAGGCTTCTCTTGGAAAAGGTAGATAAACTTGAAAGAACCAGCTCCCTCCAGCTGAATGCAAGTCTTCAGGAGAGTTTCAGTTTTGAACCTTCAGTACACATCACTTTCCACGACTGGAAGAATGGTCTGTGCTACATACAATGCCACCTGTTACAGTCCACCCTTTGCACTTCTAATTGCTACTTTCTTTGTAAATATGTTGACCTTCTCAGGGACTATTTCCCCAAAGATTCAGATTTGTCTCTTTTTCGGGGGAAAATTGTAAGAGAAAAGAGAGTTGAGTGGACTACAGATATATCTAACACCACAGCATCTTCCAGATTGTATTTCTCCAGTGGCAAGTCTAAAGATACTGCCAACTGGACTTGCTGCAGAACCCATTTTATATTATGGACTGCATTCTGAGACAAGAGCTTTACAATTTATTCATTGCGTAAATTGGTCAGAGCAATAGTACTAAAGCATGGAATTTGCTATCTTCAGATTTCAAAAATGCATAGTAGTCATTTTGCTTTTTTTTACAGTTGGAGTCATGAGATGCATCGACTTGTATTTTAGTAGGCAGTTGATATTTCAGCATACCTAAGACAACTGAACCACTTGAAAACATTAGCAATGTGGGAGGTCCCTTAAATTATCATGTGATTTCAACCTTCAGCACACATCACTTCCCTACCTCTGAAGTGCATGTGTCTTACCTAGACCTCCAACAATACTGTCATCTATCTAGGTTTTGGAGTAGTGTTGTTTTTGTAATTATCTCCATTCCCATCTTGGTTATTGCCCCATGAAACCCCAACCTTGCTCTTTTGATTATAATTGTACTCATCTTATTTTTGAAGTTATGCCATTTATCTGCATTTATTTTCCTATCACACTATACTCTCCGTTGCTATTAGGAAGTCCAGTTTTATAAAAATGGTTTTTCCAAGAGCCCCAGGGTTCCAAGGACAATGACTCTTGGGTTTGTTTGCCGTGTTAATCTCCCTCACCAACACATTATTCTTCATTGCTTTGAGAAACTGAACCGTCTTGCTTCTCATGGAGCACAGGTAACTGATGGGTTCTCATAATATATGCACTTCAGAAGGCCCTATTTTCAGAAATTTTTGTTCCTTTCATTTACCATCTACCCAGAATCCTGTCATGTCTACTTACAGTGGGCCATATCTCTCCCCAGACTTTTGACAGCCAATCTAGAAAGTAGGCTGACATCAACTCTCAGTATCTTTTTCCAGTAGGTAAGTCCCATATTTTTGTCTTTTTTTAATTTTTTTTTATTATTTTTACCAAGAGCATGTATTGGTACATTGTATACATAATGATCATAATCAACATTGTAATTTTGTACCTGTACATGATACATCGTGGTTTTCCCCCCTCTTCCCCCCTT
>PVJO010033424.1:0-12111 GCA_004026905.1 Hystrix cristata
AGACAACAGGGGAGAGAGGGGAATGGGAAAATATGGAAAATGATGAATGAACCTGCTGTAAATAGGGAGGGAGGGTGCAGAGGGGAGGGGGGAAGAGGGGGGAGAACCAAGATACATCATGTATAGGTACAGAATTAATGTAATGAATGTGACCATTGTATGTAGAATGTACCAATACATGTTCTTGGTTTAAAATAAATAATAATAATAATAAAAAAAAAAAGATGGGAAAGATACACACCAAATGCATTTAGTAGCTATCTATGAATTAAAAAGGGAATTACAACTAGGGAAGGAAAAAGGAGAAATTCAGGACATCAAGGTTTTCTTGTTTGTTTTGTGGTATTGGGGACCAAATCTAGAACCTCATACATATCAGGCAAATGCTCTACCTCCGAGCTATACACCCAGGCCCTCCAAACTTACCTTTAAGGCTGCATTTCTTTTATAAAATACTGATGAAACCTGGGCAAGAGGGGTTACATTTATCTTACAATCTTTAAAGTCAATCTTTCTTTATTATTATTATTTTTTTTTTCAGTGCTAGGGATTGAACCTAGGGCCTCATGCATGCTAGGCAAGCACTCGACCACTCAGTTATCGCCACAACCTCAAATATTTCTTATTAAACTCAGAGGTCCAGGATGAGACCAGAATTCTCCTAGCTAAAATAGTGCCCTCTAGTCCAGAAATAAATCACTTATTTTTAAGTTCTTTGGGGTCTAACTAGTTCTGTGGTATATTTCTAGTGATTGCCTGAAACTCTACCCCTGTAGTAAACTAACCCACTGTCTGAGAAAATTATATATAACATACCTGGTACCGGAGAACTTTAATATCAGAATTCTGTATACTAACTCCAGACTGTATACAAATTCTGTATTATAATTACAGAGTTATAAGCTACCTAAAATGGGATAAAAATTTGTTCTGTAAAACAAATTAAGAAAAGGGGATGGGCAGAGGGACATAGCAGATATGTATATCTTAAAGATAAAATTTCCCTTTTTATATTTTATTAAACAGGTATACTTGAAATTTCAACATTTTAATTTTCTATTCATAAGCATAAAATATAAAGAAAGCATTATTTATTCACTATGCTATATTAAAATTCAATTTTATGACATTAAATAATTACTTTATTTACCCTAAGTTTTCTTTTTAGTTTAATAGGCTTTTTAATCAATTAACATTCAGTTATCATCTACTAAAATGAAAATGCATTACCTCAGGAAAATCACATTTTTACAATGGACAATGGCTGCTAATGAACCTTGTAAAATAATAATAATTCTTTAAAAGAGTACCTGCATTGACAAATGGGATTCCATCATATGGGACATACTGGGATTTCCACATTAAGCGTGTAGCAGGCTTGGCTGGGCTTGGAGACTGGCGGGTTCCCCAAACACTCTGTGTCTGCTGCTTGTGAAATGTTAGGACACTTTCTAATTCGGTCTCACTTACACAGTAGCCACGGTATGAATCCCCAATTTTCTGCATGTAGAAGAAATTGAACAATAAACTTATTAGCAAATATGCTTCATTGTACAATAAATTTAAGGAGATGGCTGTCTAATATGAAAGACTCATTCAGTTTTCACAAGAGAATGTCAATTGTTCCCTCAGATCATTGGTCTATTACAACCAGTGAGCTGGATCTGAGTTCAACTAGTATCATGAAATAGATATTCTCCATGTATTTGTTGGGGAGTATAATGCCAAATTTACTGCTACACTATATTAAAATCTTGTTCAAGAGCAATAATATTGAGAAAGGAGTAATGTATCCATTCTTCTAGATATTTAAAATTCTGCTAGATCAAATCCAGATCAGCATAAAACTAGCTACAAAGTACTGATTCCTGGTGAGGCTTCTTTTAACTAAAATTGATTTTAATATGATGCTATGAATCAATTCGAAACCCTATGAAAGTTGTGATTGCACCTCCTATAAAAATGCTGCAGAATAATTTGCTCAATATATCAATACTGTTTTTATGAAGAGGCTTCTCTAAAAAAATTACTACTTGGCCTTAGTACCAACAGTAGTTGGTAGTCTGCGTTTATCTTAGGGAAATTAGCATAGTTTCTCTTGTCTAATAGACTTAGACTTTAGGAACTAAGTAGTTTTTGCTTTTTGAAATGCACTTACTTAGATTACAAACAAATATATATGCAACAATGAGCAAATGCAGTTCATTAAGATGTATTTAAAAACAAGGCAAGGTATAAACAAATCATAAATAAATTGATATTATCCATACACATCATTTTTATGTCAAAAGAGAAAACTTGTTAACTGTGGTCTCTTAAAATGCATTAAGATCTAGAATTGACTCCATGTACTTTTCCTCCTTAGTGGAAATAAGAGCAGAAATGTGGGCATGGAGAGCTTGTTCTTTCTCATTAGACTAAATATTTTCTCTTAGGAGAACATCTAATAAAAAGGAAGATATCAAACTACTGTTGTACAGTTGGGCATAGTGGCTCATGGCTTTAATCACAGCACCCTGGAGGCTGAAACAGGAGGACTGTAAATTCAAGCCAAGACTGGGAAACTTAGTGAGAGCCTGTCTCAAAATAAAAAATAAAAAAAGGACCAGGAATGTAGCTCAACTAGAAGGTCTAGGTTCAATCTCCAGTACTCCAACAGCAACCAAAAACAAAGAAACAGAAAAACCTGATGTGGTTGTACTTTTGCCCACAATAAAAAGAGATAATCTGATGCCAGATGTTATTTACACTTTCCCCTAAAAATAATAAAAATGCTATGTTTACAAAGTTACATCTGGCCTTGATACTTCATCAAAATACCTCCTATAAATAAAAGTAGGAATATAAAGCCTAGCTGTAATACTTTTATATAAATAAAATGAATAGACTATATAAGGAAAAATTTAAAATTAGTATAATATAAACAGGCCTAGAGATAGGCTTGTAGATAAGTCATTAAATGAGAAATCAAAAAATAAGAAGAATTACTAAGCAATATTTTAAAGTAAAATGCAGAAATTGTTTCTTTGGCCAGTAAGCAAAAATAGTTTTCACTACTGATATAGCTTGGCAGAAGAGAAAGAATCTTTCAGTGGGAGAGAGTATTCAGCCTGTTGGACACTTTTAACCATTTTCTTACAAGATATATGACTTTTAGGTAAGTCGTACAATGTAAAATAGTTGTGAAATAAGGTGATTTGACACAGGATTGTGAATGTTCTAATATCCATAGTATTTTGAGAGGTTGGTAATGATTTTTGAATCCCTCATCAAACAATCAAAACAATAAGTTTAGGAAACTACTAAAAAACCATTTTATGACCAACAAAAAGTGTGAAAAAATCTAACACACACACAATTTAGAAAAGCAATAATTATAAAGAGCTAACATGCAATACAGTACACTGTAAAACCTTCTTAAAATATTTTAAAAGTTTTCTTAAAACATTAAATCTGAAGAAATGTTTTTCATTTAGAGATTTAGTTTAAAATGAAGCATTTTAATAGTTAAATACTCATTATCCTCTATAGCAGACTCTTCCTTCAAAAAAATCTCGTACTCATATAATAATAAACAACTCATGGTAATAAATAAGAATGGTAATAAATGGAAAAAATAAGTGAAGGATTAAAGAAAGATTCTACACATTTGTAGAAATAAGAGAACTAGGTCAACAAGAATGGAAGACGATCTAGAGAAAAGTAGAAAATGAAACAGGACAGGAGTTGCTCATTTTTGAATACTCCCTGCTCATCCAGAGTAGCTGTCCACCATGTCTGTTCATGTCTGCTCACATCTGTTCTCTCTCTCTTTCTCCCTTCCCACCTTCAAATAAATTGTCTTCTTTTGTTTAAAAAGAAAAGAAAAGAAAATAGGACAAAACAAGATGCTATCAGGGTTGGAGATTTAGCTCAAGTTGTAGAGCGCTGGTTTGAGCCCCAGAACCACCCTCCAAAAAAGATAAGAGATTACGGAAGACTTTAAAAGCTAACTAATTGGCTAAATAATGTGGAAAAAATGACACTGAACTTATTGAGCAGTGAGAAAAGACAACAAAAACAGTGTTTAAAGATAAATAGCTCTATAAAAATACATACTAGTGACCAGAAATGGAAGTGTCAAAGAGATTACAAGGTGACAGGTGTGGGGGCACATGCATCCCAGTACCTGGGATGATGAGTCAAGACGATCTCTGTGAATTCAAGGCCAGCCTGAAGTATGTAGTGAGACCCTGTTTCAAAAACACCTCACCCCTGAGAGAGACAGAGACACAGGCAGAGAGAGAGAGATTAGGAGAAAAGCTATTACTGCAATCAAGTGTAAAATAACAAAGGTCTATGGAAGAATGGGAAAAAAAAGATAACTGCAAATGACAAACTTGAATCAATGAGGCAGGTATCTGAATGTAGAAAGAGAAATTAGTTTAAAACGTTCCTGGGTGTCTAAGAAAATGGTATTTGCCAGCATACAGACAAGGAATTTAGGAAGTAGAGCTGGTTATGGTATGGTATTTCAATTTGGGATAAAGTGAATAATGAGGGAAAATCCAGGTAAAGCTTCAAATTAGTAGCTGGATAGCTGGGAAGAGAGTAAGAAGTAAGGAACTGGTGATACAGATTTGGAAATCATTTTACAGCTGTGAGCGTTGAAAGTCAACAAACTAGATAATCCCTCTAAGAGATAAAAATATAGAAAAAGAGGTTGGGCATGGTGGTGCATTGCTTTGTAATCTTAGCACATGGAAGACTGAGTCAGTTCAAGGACAAGGACAGCCTGGGCAACATAGTGAGACCCTGTCCTAAAACCAAAACCAAAACCAAACCAAACTAAACCAAACAATGTAGAAAAAGAAGACAATGTCAAAATGAGAACTGAGGAATTTCTGCTGAGAATATGAAAAGAAGTGCAAGCACAGAAAGGGAAGGAATCGCCTAAAAGCAAGAGACACATGACAGTGAAGCTTTATGAAAGACAAGGGAAGGAACCTGAAGGGAAGAAATAATAGTAAAGTGGGAGTAACCTCTGCTTCAACAAAGCTCAGTCTCTGAAGAATAAAAGAAAAAAGATGAGGTTAGATTTAGTGAAACACAAAGCATAACAGATACATCTTGTATCAGCCATGCTCAAAAGTGGGCATTTTGAGATGAACTATGGTTATCATCAGTTAAGCGATTCCAGGTGAGGATTATTTTTAACTCACCTCACAGCTCCTAAGACGGCAGGCCCATATAGGTGTGTTAGAAGAAAGAGGCTGGAGAGGAGCCAGTAAAGGTTCTTCAAGCATTCTGGGGTTAGAAGGAACATAGATATAAGTACATGGTACTATACACAGGAAAGGCATTTAACTGCTTTATCTTCTTAGCCAATGTCAAAGACAATATATTGACACTACTGATAAAAATTTTTACAACTACAAGTTGATCAGATGGTTTATTATCATTTTCTTTAATCATTACTCTTTTATTAACTACTAAGTTAAAGGCCTAAATTTACTCCCAGTTACATGTACTCTCAAAATATTTAAGTATTTTGTACGTCTCTCTCAAAGTTTATTTTCTATTATTCTCATTATATAATTATGCATAATGAGAAAGAGTATCCATTTTTCATTTATCAAAAAAGGAGCTAATAAAACATCTTCAGATGACTTGTTAAGAGTAACAAACATAAAAAAAGCAGCAGCAAGATATATCATGTACAGGTACAAATCCCTTATGATGAATGTTATCACTATATTATCTAAAATGTACTATTTTTTGTTTTGTTTTGTTTTTTGTTTTTGGTGCTGGGGATCAAACCCAGGGCCTTGTACTTGTGAGGCAAGCAGTCTAACCACTGAGCTAAATCCCCAGCCCCTAAAATGTACTACTATACTTGATTTTAGCCAAAAGGCCAAGAAGCAATTAAAAATGTACTATTAAAATTAAAAAAAAAAAGAGTAACAAACATAGCCAGGTGTGGTGGCACAAGCTTGTAATCCTGGTACTTGGGAGACTGAGGCAGGAGGATTTCTTTGAGTTCAAGGCCAGGCTGAGCTACACAGAGTTCAAGGCCAGCCTGAACTGCACAGCAAGATCAAAAAACAACAACAACAACAACAACAAAAACAAAAAAAAGAAATATGAGTCCATGAAAAGAGTCTTGATTCTTTCCGTATTTCTCTAAATTATCCGAACAGAGTTATTTTAAGACAGAAACTTCTAAAAGGAAGAAAGAAAAACTGAACTAGAAGGTAGCAAAAACATCTTATCACAAAAACATGATGAAACCATTACAAATTTTCAGAAACTAGAACAGGAGTCTCTTTATTCTAAAATCTGTTAGAAATGAATGCTCTCATATAGCTTCTAAAGAGCCACAGGCCAGTGACACTGTGGAAGAGCAGCGCTTTTGATATGTAGTTTCTAGAGTACCCTTCTTATTTTCAAGAGACCACTAAAATAATTAAATGTGTATTTGATGATAGTTTCTTCCATTTTCTAAATTTCTCATATCTTTTTATAGTTAGTTGCCTTTAGATGTGATAATTTTCAAAAAGAGTTCCATGATGACATCAGAAGATGAGCTTCTCTCTCCCACTGATTTACCTGGTCACTGGCTTTCTGGGCAGTGCGAGGGACGGGTGTGGATGAAGGACGTAACTCCTGGTGCTGTCTGCCGGAGCACCCGCACTCAGCGCTGCCATGCTTCCCTCATCGGATTTCTCTTCAGAGATATCTTAACACAAGAATAAGAACAAACTAACACCAGTATTTTGAATAACACTGAAAATGTATCTAATTAGACCTTCTATACTTGTAATAAGACAGAATTGTTCTGAAGCTAAAGACAATAAAATTTAAAATGCTTTATTTAAAATGTTCAATAAACTTGGTTACTTTTAAATAATACTGACTACTAAAATTTTCTAATTAAATTTTTGGAACTTACCCTGAAAGGCTAGGATATAACAGTGGTAGAAATAATTGCTATACTAAAGAATTTTACTATATAATAGGAAAAGGTAGAACTTCTTTATTTCTATACTATATTTATGTTTTCTGAGAACTATGTTTTTTTTCCTTCTTAGTGACTGCTAACAGATAAAGAATAACAAAATGAAGGTAAAAAAATCTACCTTAAGCCATCATCAATGAAAGAGCAACAAAATACTGTAGTTATAATGTTAGAAAAGGGATTCAAAAAGATGAGAAAGGGAGGGAAGCAAAATAAGAGAATAGGGATATTATCAAACAGGTAAAGAAAGAATGCATGACAAGAAATGGGGGAATTATTCTTTTTGAATCTGAAGGAATACAGAAAAGAGGTAAAGGGAAAGAGGATAAAATTGAGAGTTTAAAAAGGTAACGAGCCACAGGACTAACAAAAATATTTTTAAAAATGCAAATGTAAAAAACTCCTAAAGCTAAGCACTCCATTCTTGTTATTTTTGCTGTTATTATTACTGCTATTATAATTAAGAAGAATTTATTTTATGGTCACTGGTCATTTGAGAGGAAGCAGGAGTCAATTAGCTTCACAGAATTCCAAAATGAAATAGACAGCTAACCTAGATAGGAGTTGAAAAATGAACTTGAAATTTATTTGGGCTAAGAGACTTTTTCTAATTATTCAGTTCACAATTTCACCTGAAGAAATCAATTTTAACACTGACTTTCATAGGGTGATTTTCTGGAATATATATTTATCCCAAAACATTCTCAACTCCCCCGTATCCCATTATTACTCACCCTGAGGACTATCTGCGTCCACAAGCTGCCCCTGAGGTATAATCACTTGTCCCATTCCTGTCTGGGTAGATGGAATTACATGAAGAACCTGTCCATTTTCTGATGGGCTAGCAACGATCATCTTGGAAGCATTAAAAGAAGGAATTAAATGTATATGCCTCTAGTGATTTAACAGAACACAAAGAGCTAAAACCAAAACACACACCTACCTCTACAAAGGATATTATTTTCCCCATTTTATAGATGAAAAAATTGAGACACACAAAAATATTTTCCAAATTCTCACAATTGACAGGTAGCAAAGCTATGGTTCAAAACAGGCAGTTTGACCCCACAGCCCATGGCCTTAATTACTTGTGGTTTTAATCAGTATACTACATATACTAAGTCTAATTGCTTAGTAATCTGTACATGTTTGTAATTGAACTTAATACACTTAGGCTCTGCTACTTGTACTATCCATACATATTTGACTTACTTGTGTAGCACATTTGTCCCATATTTTAAATCATTTGTATTAGTTAAAAATGGTAACTTGTTAAAAAAAAATGGTAACTTGTTAGATGCCTATTTTTTTAGATGCCTAATTAAACAGGATTTATTTTTATATTTCTGCATTTATGTATGTCTTGCCTCATAAAGAATACTATGGAGTATCCAAAAAGCCTGAACCCACAGGGAAAACAATTAATTACTGTACTATTTTTCAGTTTAACAAATTAACCCACTGTCCCAAATTTAGAGGAATATCAACCCAAAAGGCATCTGAAGTTGAAGAAAAATATTTTGAGCCTATCATTTGAAAACATAAGTAATACATGACTTGAAAGTAAGTTTCTGGACTTCCTATATATTTATCTAATATACTGGTCTCCTACTGACACAGCCTTACTATTCTACTCGGCATCTGCTGTCTACTCCACTACAGGTAACTGCATAACTGTTCACATTCATTTCTCCAGACCTTCCTCTTGCTGTGTAAAACATGAGGACATTCCTGATGCTTGATGGAGACTTCATTTCAATTTTTAAGAGGGTCATTTGAAAAGATGTGAATTTAAATTTGAAAAAAAGTTGAATTTTGGGGAAAGACTTCAAAAAGCAGAATGCTATATAAATAGAATCATAAACATTTTCCAGAAATGAAGAGTGGAAATTGTTTCCTTCCTCCAATATTTATCAGGTTTCTTGAGATAAAAGTATCTTGCTGTACTTCTTATCATATCAGCATGAAAAATCAATTGTAAACTCTGGTCATAACTGTTTACATTTATTGAGTACATACTAAGTGGCAGGACTTCAGATATGTTATCTCATTTATTCTTCATATATACATGTAGTATATACATTTATAAATGAGAAAACTGTCTTTTACAGAAGAGGTTACAAAACTAATGCAGAACTATTTAGTGGTGATCTAAAATTCAACCCCTTTTAACAACTACCTTACTCTGTACTGCCTCTCCCTATCTGACAGCAAAAACAAAACACCACAGTCAGACTTGGTGGTGCACAGCTGTAATCTCCACACTCTGGGGAAGATGAGGCAAGAGCATCTCAAGTTCAAGTCTAGTCTGGGCAATTTAGCAACTTAGCAAGAACTTGTCTCAAAAATAAAAAATGAAAAGGACTGAGGCTGTAGTTCACTGAGAGGGTCCTGGGTTTAATCTCTAGTGCCTCGGGAAGAACAACACAACAACAAAAACCCTGCTGGACTTGAAGGCAAGAGTAGTAAAAGTAATACTGCTTTTAAATTCCTTACCCCTTAGAACATAAACTAGTACAACCACTATAGAAATCGTATAGGAGATTCCTCAAAAAACTAAAAATAGAAATTCCACTCAACCCAGTTATTCTCCTTCTAGGTATCCTCCTAAAAAAGCTAAAAACATCATATTACAGTGATACATGCATACCCATGTTTATAATAGCACAGCTCAGAATTGCTAAATCCTGGAAGCTGCCAATAGAAAGATAAACGTGATTGATTTGTAGAAAACATGGATGCACCTTGAGGCAATAATGTTAAATGAAATAAATCAGACATAAGCTTAAATATTGCATGATTTCTCTTTTATGAAAAAACCAAAGTACAAATAAAGAACAAAATTAAAGGTAGATAACAGGAAAGATGGATGGAGGGGAGAGGAGAGGGAGTTAAAAAAAAAAAAAAGAATTAACCCTGAGTTCAATCCCCAGCACCCCCCCAAAAAAAGAATCCAGATGAGTTATGTACCAACTCCCCACAATAAATGTAATCATTGTGCACTGCAAATATGTACTAATAAAAAAATTAACAGAAAATGTGGTGTGTGTATATATACATATATATGCAATGTAACAAAAATAACATTGTGATCATCATAAGAAATTCCTCACCGTTTATGAAATTACTTATGACAAATATGATTTTATTCACTGTTAAAGAATAAAGTGCTACAATAATTTTAAAATTGAATTAGGTCTGGGGATTTAGTTCAGTGGTTAGAGTGCTTGCCTAGCAAGCGCAAGGCCCTGAGTTCGATCCCCGGCACCAAAAAACAAAAGAAAACAAAAAAAATCGAATTAAACAAATAGTTTTTTTATAATTTATTTAATCATATGAAACATTTGAAATTAAGACTGATCTGAGCTAGGCATGGCAGGCACACATCTGTAACTCTTGTGCTCTGGGAAAGTGAGGCAGGAGGAATACAATCTCTAGCCAGTCTGAGCAATCTACTGACTTAGCAAGAACCTGTCTCAAAAATAAAAAATCAAAAGGGAACTGGGGATGTAACTCTGAGAAATGCCTGGGTTCAATCCTCAGTACCACAAAAAAAAAAAAAAAACCAAAAATAAAAACTGAGCTGAGAAACAGCCCTTGAATTTTTTTTTTCTTCAACTTATTCCATCTGGTATCGAAAATACAATTTTCAATTCATGTAATTTGACAACGGTGATGGCAAGATTATTTTTCTAATTAAAGAAATAAGCTGTGACTCTTTCATCTTTCCCTATGAAAGTAAACACAGTTTTTTTTTTGTTGTTGTTGTTTTTTGGACATAGGACCTTGCTATGTAGTTAGCCCAGGCTGGCCTCAAACTCTTAGCAATCCTGTCTCAGCCTCCTGAGTGCTGGGATTACAGTTGTGCACTACCACACCCAGGAACATGTTTTTGAAGAGTTGCCTGTGGCAATACGGTCTGTTTGCTGGAGACCAATAATATGTTCGAAAACCTTAGCTGAGGAGTCTTACACTTACTGAACTTTCTGTTTATAACATTTCCAGGAAATCCAAAACACCAAGACAGCTTTATTCCACAGCCACTTTATCCATTTCAGATTCATTCACCACAGAATCTTTACTAGTTCTTTGATAGCTTCTATGTTCAAAGTCATATTGGAAAAAAAGTATATTTCTTTCAAAAAGTTCCACTTGATGGGAGATGTAGATAATTGGAGAGGCTGTGTCACGTGCAGGAGCAGGGAGTATTTGTAGAGAGGTCTCTCTACCTTCGGCTCAATTTTCCTGGGAACCTAAAACTATTCTGAAAAATAAAGCTTACTAAAAAGCCAGTGGTGTGCAACTGCAGTCCCACCTGCTCGGGGGGTTCGGCAAGAGGTTCACCCTGGCTCAAAACAAAATAGAGATTAAAAAGCAGGAATAAGGCAGGGGGCATCACAGTCCCCAACTTGAAATTGTATTATAAAGCTTCTGTGATAAAAACAGCATGGTACTGGCATGAAGACAGACCCGAGGACCAATGGAACAGGCTAGAAGATGCAGAAACAACTCCAAACACACTCAAATACCTCATCTTCGACAAAGGAGCCAAACACCCTCACTGGAAGAAAGATAGCCTCTTTAATAAATGGGGCTGGAAAAACTGGCTTACCACATGCCGAAAACTAAAACTAGATACATGTCTCTCACCATGTACTAAACTAAGATCAAAGTGGATCAAAGACCTAAACATAAAAACACAAACAAAAAATCTCCTGGAGAATAAAACAGGAAGAACTCTCGAAGACATAGGGGTTGGAAAAAAATTTATGAATAAAACTCAGGCTGCACGGGAAACAATTCAAAGAATTGATGCTTGGGACCACATCCTATTAAGAGGCTTTTGCATGGCAAAAGAAATTACTAATAGAGTAGGGCGAAAAATCACAAACTGGGAGAAAATTTTTGCCAGTTTTCCCTCAGACAAAGGTCTAACATCCAGAATATATAAAGAACTCAAAAAGATCAAACCCCCCAAATTTAAAGACCCTATCCAAAAATGGGCATCTGAAATGAATAAACATTTCTCAGATGAAGAAATAAAAATGGCAAATAAATATATGAAAAAATGTTCAACATCATTGGTCATTCGAGAGATGCAGATCAAAACAACA
>PVJO010033425.1:0-12151 GCA_004026905.1 Hystrix cristata
TACAATGTATATCAATATCTTAATGAAAAATACATAATTTTTTTTTTTTTGGTGCTGGGAATTGAACTCAGGGCCTTGTACTTGCTAAGCAAGCACTCTGACCACTGAGCTAAATCCCCAGCCCCTCTACTCATATAATTTTAATGAAATCATGAATATATAACCAAAATCCTACACAGGTATTTCCTTTTGTGAACTTACCAGGTTAGAAAACATTAATTGAGCTGGCCATGGTGGCACACACCTGTAATCCCAGCACTCTCAGGCAGGAGGATTTCAGTGAGGTCAAGGCCAATGTGGGCTGTGTAGTGAGTGCAAGGCAAGTCTGAATTACATAGTGAGATCCTGTCTCAAAAAAAAAAATTGAATCACATAATCTTCAAGTCAATGTGTTATTTGATACATATTTTTCAAGGAAAAATTTTATTTCATAAAATATGACACTATGATTGGTTGATTGCCCCATATGTCGATATTCACTTGGGCCCCTGTACTGAAGAAAGTATCGTGAGTTTAGATGATATGGAGAGTATTCTTATAGGGGTATAAATAAGACTTGTTCAAAAGCCACGCAAAGTATGTTCATGTATGTTCCTACAAAATATGGGTTAAGAATTTTATGGGGGGATAAGAGAATGTATAACTCAGTACTGGTTCTAAATAGAGAGTGGATGAATAATTATATGGAAAAGGAGTTTATTATAATTTCCAAACTATTTTCTTTTTGTGTTAATAAAACTGCATATTGAAATTTTCTTGATGCCTGCTGAAAAGCATCCCTTTGGAGTACAGAGAGAAGCTGTCCCTTAATGAAAAGAGTCCTGAATGCACTGAAGCTGAAGCCTGCAATTCAAGTCTCGGTACTCTACTTACTAGTGGAATAACTGGGCAAATCACTTAAGCTTTCGCTTTAGTTTTCAACATCCGCAATTATGTATCTATTTTGTATGGTTGCAGTAAGACATACGAAATCACTTTGAGTAATTTTTTGTGAATATTTATTGTCATTATATAACATTTGATAGAGTCCCAGACCAGGGTGCTAGGTGAGGTGCCAAGGGAGGGGGTGGCTGGGGGATCAAATTTAGAGGCACTCATTCTCACAACCGTACAAGTACAAGGTGCCTCCTTGAATTCTAAACACAAGCTCTAGTCCAGGATCTGGTGTTTGGCCATGCCAGTTCATGTGAATAGGAGCCTTATACCTCCAAATGTGGGTCTGGTTTATGAAAGACTATCTTTTGTTTAAATACATTCAAGCAAGTCAGGAGCCAGT
The DNA here is from genome assembly GCA_004026905.1 of Hystrix cristata. Taxonomy (NCBI): domain Eukaryota; kingdom Metazoa; phylum Chordata; class Mammalia; order Rodentia; family Hystricidae; genus Hystrix; species Hystrix cristata. Next base: position 1,277 of record PVJO010033425.1, read on the forward strand.
TTTTCTACTAGTTCCCAAAGCTATAAGGCTGCTGCAAGGATGAAACATTCTTCCTGTATTTTCTTTTCTTTTCTTTTTCTATTTTATTATTATGCTACTTACATCTCTGTGGATAGTTAGATGTTGCAAAATACATTCATTTTATCTTTAGGTATTCTCCTGTAAGTAGTGTTTTATATAATACATTGCTAAAATAATACCATGTTTGGATTATTATTTTCTGGAATTTGGAGTATTAAGGGGGAGGTTTTTTTAACTTCAGCTTCTTTAAATTGCTTGCTTTCAAGGAGGAAGCAATTTACTTGCCAAGTGAAAAGATGCCACAAGGTTGTTTTTAAAATTCCAGAGGAAAATGGGTATGAAAATTGTTCTTCGTGGCTGAGAGTAGAGTTCCAGAAACAAAATTAGCCGCCTAGTTACCAAGCCAGACTCATGTTTCTTGTTGCATAATATGCCAATCACTAAATAACAAGTTTTGCAAAAGAGTTTATTCACAAGATGACCAAGGATGGAGACAGGAGAGTAAGTCTCAAATGTGCCTCCTCTGGACAGGATTTAGGGATATTTTGGGGATGAAGCAGTAGGGTCCTCTCAGGTGTGGGGAAAGGTGGTTGGAAGTGAGGGAAAGCAAAGTAATCAGTGGTCTGAGCATGCATATTAAACCTTTATAACTCTTCATAGGATGCATGTTCAGAAAAATAGTGGCCTTAGCATGATATGAGTTGGAATTTTTTGTTCTCTTGTCATCAAAGAAGTCACCACTCAGACATCTGTACAGGCCCAGGTGGAGAGTCCATGGTATCCACAAAAGCAGCCTTGGAAGTCCCTGAAGAGTAACACAGGCAATTGTTACCAACACTCACAGGAAAGGCAGAGGGAGAGGTGTCGTTCCCTGCAAAACTAGGGCAAGACTAAGAATTAATTGCTCAGCTGTGTAACCACTAAAATTAATGATTTTCAAACTTAACTAAATGTAAGTGACACTAGAGAGTTTATTCAGGTTTTTCTTTTATTTCAGCCCTTGTGTACAGATTTTTCAAAAGCTTCCACATAACCACATGTGTCTGGCTGAGATGAGATTTTCAGGGTAACAGTGCAGGAACAAACTTCCCATTGAGTTCTTAAACAAGAGAAGCTAGTGTTCCTGGTTGCAGTTTTAGAGCTTTCTAAAACTGCTTGCTAGTAGAATCTTAAAATTTGTTGCTGCCTTTTCCATTTATATTTCTTCACACTACTGTTAAAAGGTTTGAGTTATTTTTAAATTTTGCGACATAATTGTCTGCTTTTTTAAATCTTTCCAGATACACAGATTTTTATATCCTAAATGCTTATATTTGTCTCTCACAATCTTATAAACACTGGTATTATTTTATCCTATTTATTATTTTGAATCTTAATCTGTCACAGAAGAATTGTGATTTAAAAAAAAAAAAGATGCAAATATAGTCAGGCTAGGAGTTGAAGATTTAGCTCAAGTGGTAGAGCACTTGCCTAGGAAGCACAAGGCCCTGAGTTTGAACCCCAGCAACATCCCTCCAACACACACACACACACACACACACACACAAAGAAAATATAGTCAGACTCATTGACTAGTAAAATCTTCGAGACAGAAGAATTGGCAGGTAGAGAGATTTCTCAGGAAATATGACCTACAGTGCAAGTATTGATAACAATCTTTCAAGAAATGGATATTTTTATACTTTAGTAATTAAAAAAGAAGAAAAAAGCTTAATCCTATTTTATTAAACAAATTTAATGAAAATTAGAACATGTATGAAATGTGGCATTTGTAGTCTATTTTTTTCTCCTGTTGTAAAACATAGATGATTTATGGGCAGGAATTGCACTGTAGCATAAAATAAATACATCATTCAGGTATTTTTCCTGTATTAGTCAGCATGATATATTTTTGTTTGCATAGAACTTTCTCAAGTTGGGCAGGACATAACAAGCTATGTGCTAGATGTGTAGGTTGTTAGTTTAAGGTGAAAGAATTTTAAACAGAAACATAGGTGGCAAGTCTATTGAAATACCACACAGATTTATCAGAGGTTTAAAAGGGGCATTGTCCTGAATGGTAAGATTATGTGAAATTTTTTCCCCTCCTTTTATATGTTTTTTAATTTCTCCAGGTTTTCTTTGTGAGCACATTTACTGTTACAACCATGTTAAGAGTAGGGAAAATAAGAATGTTTTCATGTAAGGATTTATAATCCATGTTGCCTTTGCTTTGCTGGAAATGTGTTGGGATTTCAGCGATGAGTCACGCCAGCATTGGGTGGGGGCAGATGTGTGGTTCACCAACAGTTCCAGATGTGGGCTGGCTATGGTAAACTTGGGTACAGACCAAATTAGCCTTAATATACATTCGCTCACCCATAATTCAGCAACTATTTGTAGAATGTCAACCTTGTGCAAAGCATTGTGTGAGGGACTAGGTAGCTAATGATAAGCTCCAACATGGAGCTTCTGTTCTAGGAGAATTCTTTAGTTAGCATTATGATATGGGCTACAAACAAATTATAAGATTCTGAGAGAGTTTACAATGGCAGAACCTGAGCGGTCAAGGGGGTAGGGAGACCATGGAAGGCAGCTGCAACTAAGTCATATATAATTGGAAATCTGAAGAGTAAGCAGGAGTTAGCCAAACAGGAGAAGCGGGGAGAAAAGGGAGCGTCCTGAACAGAGGAAAATGGCTTGTAGGAAAAAGCATGTCAAGGTCATTGGAGCCAGAACTAGGAGAGTAAGGGAGTTACTGGTTATGCGGGTTTTTTTTAAAAAAAATTTACATTTTTAAAAGAGCATTCTGCTCTGTAGACTGTGGATAGAAGGAGCAAGAGGGGCTGCAGAGACCCCTACATGAGGCTATTACAGAGGTCCAGGTGGGAAAGAACATTCCTGGAGGTCTGTGTGACAATTGTTGTATCAGGCTTGGGCATAATAGGCAAGTTCCAGAAATAAATATGAGATAGAAATGATAAGAATTGCTACTTGGTTGGCTAGAGGAGAAAGAAAGTTGTTAAGAATTATTCTCAATGGGGCTGGGGATTTAGCTCAGTGGTTAAAGTGCTTGCCTTGCAACCACAAGGACCCGAGTTCGATCCCCAGCACCAAAAAAAAAAAAAAAAGAATTATTCTCAAGGTTAGGGATGTAACTTAGTGGCAGAGCACACAGAACAGTGTTTGATCCCCAGCAACACCAAAAAAAAAAAAATATATATATATATATGCACACAAACACCCCCTTTAACTGGCTAATATAAACTGCTAGGACTTCTCTCCTCATCGTGGCTCTCTGAAGTGGGCAGATCAGGATTACTCATTATCATTTTATAGATCTATAAATGAATTAATCAAGGAATTGAGTGACAGCTCCATTTAAGCAGTTGCGCCAGTTCTCCTTGACTCCTGTATCTGAATCATTGTTTGAATTATAAAAACAGTGATACTCAAAGTCAGTTCTGCCTTGTACAAAAAGCTTGTTAAAGCACTGCTGTTTGCTTCAGGGTTTTCTGTCCAAATGTTCCTATTAGCACTTGAAATGCCAGATGAGATAGTACTTTGCTGTAGACATTTCAGACCCAAGTTAATGCTGGTCAGGTATGACAGGCGGCATACTCAGAACTGTTAACTGCTTCTGACTAGGGAGAATTTACCTAAAACTCTTATAAGGTAATTTAGATGTTCCATTCTTGACACAATTTCAGTGGGTTGTGTTAATGTTCACTTTTTGTTCTGATAATTTTATTTGCCTATGGAATTATTTCTGCTCAACTGCTTCATAAAGGACTTATCTCTAACAGAAAAATTCACAAAACAGTATAGAACATGTATTCAGAGGCCTCAGGAATGTTATTTGTCCTCAAGAGCTCAGCTTTTATTTTTTCAGAAATTACCAAAAATATAGGGGGCCAATGGAAAGAGATACATTGAAATTATAACGTTTTCTATGTGGGAAAAAAAATCAATGAGCTGGGTAAGTGGAATTTTGGCATAGCACCAGGTAAGCCACTGCAGCTATGTCATCTTGTTTAAAATCCTATATGTGTCAAATTAGCTAGGTATGTGTGTTGAGAATGGACTAAAAACAAATATTAAAGAATTAACATGTCTCAATTTTATTCAGCATTTAGGTTTTTGTATTTGTTAGTTTTGGGGTTTTGTTTTGTAGTATAAATAATATAAAAGATTGAGATTTACAAAAAATAAAAAAAGGTAAATGATCTTTCTACCCCAGAAGCAACCACTATTAGTGATTTCTTGGGTATCCTCATATTTTCTGTGCATATGATAAATAAAGATAGATAATTTTATACAAATGTCAATACAATATTTATAACATTCCACACATGTTCTTTTCACTTAGAAAATATATCTCGAAGTTTGTTTCATAATTAGAATACACAAATGTGTCTCTTAAGGGTGATTTCTAATTGAATTGCATTGTGTTTTATGTAAAATCAGTTATTTAACATTTGATCCTCTTGTGACTTAGAACATGACAAAATTTTACAAGTATTTTATTGCAAATAAGCTAAAAAAGAGTGTATACTTTTTATTTGTTGGAGTGGCCTCTCTCTCCCTCTCTGTTTCTCATCTCTCTCCATGCTCACATACAGCACATCCTGTACATCAAGCTTGTTAATTGTATGGTCCAGATATTCTATATCTGACTAATTTTTACCCACTTAATCTGCCAGTAATTAGTAAGTTATATTATTTTTTCCCATGATTGTTGCGCTGATTATTCTCTATTTACCTTATCAGATCCATTTTTGGTTTTTCTCTGCTCCATTCTCCTGGCCTCTTTTGCTTGGTGGGTTTGGTGCCAGTAGATCAGATGTCAGGCAGGCAGAAAAAGAGATCAGAGAATTTAACCTCTTTCCTCTTACCATCCCTACCCCCACACTTCACCAGAGTTCTGGCTGCCATCCTTTCTGGCTATAACTATTCCTGAATAGCCCCTCCTCTATGGCATAGCTTTTTATTTCCATCTCTTGTTTTTCACTCTTTCCATGTTATTTTGTCTTGAAGTTTATATCTTTTAGAAAGCTTATAATTTGGTTTTTCAACCCAATATGATAAAGCAACAAATGAATTTTATCCATTCACATTTAATGTGATTACTGATATATTTGGACCTATTTCTGTCATCTTTGTGTTCAGTTCACCCATTCTTCTAGTTTGAACTTTCTACTCTTTAAATTGTTACATGTTTAACTATGATTTTTTCCTAAAGCATGAAGTTAATATTTCTGTTCTCCTCCCTGACAATAAATAGATTTAAGCACATTTTAACTCTTGCCACAGAGCACCTAAAACCTTGTTACAGAGAATAACACTTAGCTCTATCTTCCTTACTGTTATAATTTAAATTCCACCCTTTTAAAAAGAATATCTGAGGAAAACACACTCTGTTTCTCTGCTTTCTCAAACAGAACACTTCTGACATCAGATTGTTGGTTTTTCCCACAACAAGCCATTTTCCAACTCTCTGGACACCAATTGGATGTCCTATAATTTAATTCAATTCTGACACCATTTGTCCTGCAGTTAATGTAAGATGACACACCCAAGTCTAGGCCTCCAGTACTTCTGAACAACAAGCTATAAATTCTCTCCTCCTATGGCTCTCTCCCTGGGCTCAATAATTTTGTAGACTGACTCCACAGAACTCGGGAAAAGACATTACTTACATTCACTGGTTTATTATAAAGGGTATTATAAAGGATACAGACAAACAGCCAAATGAAGAGGTACAAAAAGCAAGGTATTGGGGAAGGAGCATCGAGTTTCCAAGCTTTCTCTGGACCAGCCACCCTCCTTGGAACATCCACATGTTCATCAACCCAGGATCTCATCAAATCTCATTGTTCAAATGTTATAATGGAGTTATCTCTAAGCCACACCTCTCCCTCCCCTCAGTTCCTGGAGGTCAGTGTGTGGGGCTGAAGGTACCAACTCTCCAACCCCTAATCACTTGGTCTTTCTGGTGACCAGCTCCATCCTGAGGCTGTCTGGGAACCCCACTCTAACCACTTGATTAGCATAAGCTCAGGTGTTATTAAAAGGGTCTCACTGTGAATAACAAAAGATAATTTCATCACTCAAGGAATGGTTTTAGGAGCTCTGTATCCAGGTTTTAGGAGATTTGTGAGAGTATGACAGGAACCTAACATGGCACAAAGACAGTGTTTTTCTAAAATTAAAAATAAAAATAGATTTCTTCTTTATTGCCAATAGTTAAATGTGTTCACCAACATGTTTTGTCAGTTATGTGGTAGTAGCTCAGTGTTCAGGGCCTGCAGTGATATGCAGATACCACAAATCTGCTCCCTAAACATGCTTATGATTGGCCGGGTCCTTGCTGCCAGGCCTTAACTGTTTCCTATCACCTTCTTAGGTAAGCTGCTTTATACAATCTGTCACTCCAGACAGCAATCAGACTGACAACTTCATGAGTTGGAGTGCCTCATTCCTGCCCTGGTCCAGGCCTTGAAACCTGAACAGCTCTGCCTACTTTGGATCTAGCCCATTCTGTGTTTCTAGCTCATTTCTGGAACACAGAAGTATTTACTATGTTTTGAAGTATAAATGTATACTCAAGGCATTCTCTTTACATTTTGTTTGTTAACTGCCATGGGTTGTTCAAGGGTGCCTCAAAGGAAAAATTAAAGCTATTAGACAGAATAATATTCAAGTATCAAAATATATTTTAAATTGCAGAATGATCTTTTAAAAGGTGAAGGAGAGCTCCACGAAAGCTCAAGTGGTTGGAGATGACTGTTTGGTTGCTTTTCATTTATTTGGAGGGGAAAGACAGCAGATGTTTATATATGTGTGAATACTCTGACTGGTACACAGACTGCATGTATGAAAGAACATTTTTTAAGTTCTATATATTATAACTGGTGCTCTTCACAGTTTAAGGGAATTTCTAAATATGCACCTTTAAAAAAACACGATTCATTTACTTTTTACCTTCTTGATTATATTTGTTTAATTAATTGCTAGACTGTTCTCACCTGTTGTGAATGTCACAGTAGGAGCTACTCACAATGTTAATCTTATTTAATTATTTAGAAAACCACATAACAAGGTGATTATTTTTGTTATAACCAATTGATTCAGATTGGTAATTTTCTTTTTCTTCAGGTATTTAACATACTATGCCATGAGGTGGGAGCAAAATGATCATATTTGGTTCAAATTATATAATAAGTTCCTTGAGAAAGGTTTCAGATCTTCTAATTCTTGGGTTGGTGGTTGTATTCTCGAACTTGGCCTCTTCCCTGGCCTGATCTGTTCTCTGTCAGCTGTTAACTGTGGTAGAGTGATTTTCCATCCAGTCTGAGAGCGGCAGACAGACATCTGTGTAAATTGGTCTGATTTGAAAGGTTGAAGATTGGGTGTGGATATGGAGTTAATACTGGGTCATGTTGAATCTGGACCTCAACCAGCTGGAAGTTATCACACCCTTCCCTGAACTCATAATTTTTTTTGAAGGGGGTGCTAGGGAGCAAACGCAGGGTCTTCCAATTGTTGGGCAAGAGCTCTACAACTGTGCTAAATCCCCAACCCCTGAAGTATAATTTTATCTCTGTGTTCTGTTGGTATTTATTAAGATGAATACCCTGAATTATAACTTATATTCCTTACTCTACAAATTCCTTATCAAGGAATCATGCCTAATCGATTTTTGTATCCCTTATTTCTCTTCATCCTGATCTCTTTCTATTCTCATCGCAACTTCTTTTCTGGTTCTACTGTAATAAGAATATTGTTATGAATAGCACAGATAGGTTAACTAACCTAGCTGAGGACACAGAGTTAATAATGAAAGGAGCCAGGATTTGAAACAGGCAGTTTTACCTAGATTTTAAGCTCCTAACTATTCTTGGTGCAATATCAGATACATGGGCATCTCAATAAAAATACCACCTTTTGTTGTTAATCTTTGGTTCCTTTTGTATGTGTGAGGAACTCTCATAACAAATCCACTGTTAAATTATTCTGGAATAAGTCTTGTTTCGGTCCTGCTTTCTGGTGACCAACCTGGAAGTTTTTTAGATCATGTGGAAAACAATTCCCTATATAGAAATAGTCTTAAAGACAGTCACAAAAACAATGAACCAAAGTCAGAATGAGTATCTACAGAGAACCTCATCAGAAAATGTGAAGAACCACTGTTCTAATTCTATCACAGTCAGGCGCTTTTGAGAAAAAGGGGAAGTAACATTATTTTCCTAAAACTACATCCAGATATTTATTTATTTATTTATTTATATAGGTGGTGGAATTGGGAATTGAATTCAGAGTCTTCACACTGAGCTACATCCTTATCCCTATTTTTATTTTTTATTTTTATTTCGGTGCAGGGACTTACTAAATTGCTAATTTGCCTAGATTGGGCCTCAATTTGTGATACTCCTGCCTCAGGCTCTCAGAGTGCTGGGATTATAGACATGGCTTAATTGTAACAATAGTAACACTTTAGTAATTCTTAAATAAGGGATATTTGATTATATACCAAATTTTAAATTTTTCTTTAACTGAAGTTTTGACTTTGTTTGAAATCATTCCAAAAATATTGAATACTGTTATAGTTTGTTTCTAGATGTCCCTCAAGGCCTCACACAGTCATAGGTGGGGTGTTTTCAGAGGTGGCTGGATGTAGAGTGTGCAATTACTAAATTGGTCCGCTGATTGGTTTGGCATAGTTCTGCTGGGATCAAGAATGTGATGCTAGGATTAAGGGCACTAGGATTAAGAGTGGGAGTGCTGCCCACCCTAAAGGCAGGTAGACTGGATAAAATATAAGAGACAGAAAGAGACTTGTCCATGTCTTGCTTACTTGGTTTTGCTATCGTCTGCCTGCCAGGAACTGTTCTCTGTGATGCCTCTCTGCCATGCTACCCTGCCTTGGAGCCAGCCAACTGTGAACTGAAACCTCTACAAAATGTGAACTGAATAAACCTTTCCTCCTTTAATTTTGGGTGTTGAGTATTTTGTCTCAGCAGTGAGAAAAGTAAGACAAATACTAATAATATGCTAGCCATTTTTCTTGGTACTTGGACTATATCAGTGAACGAAACAAAATTCCAATATCCAGAGGCTTTATATTCTAAATTTAGAGTAACTATGCAGTAATTTAGTGATGATAATTTTATCAATCGAGGCTGAAAGTTTGAAATACAAGAGTAACTTGTAAATCTTTAGCATAGTTCTGAATTCCTAGGCATTTTTCATTCTCAAGTGTTCAGTGAACTAATAAATGCAACTATAAAAAATTAGTCCCAGCATATAGAAGGCCCTTCTTCAGACAATTTGAGCTTGGTCTAAGGAGATCGTGTCATCCCCCAGAGGTCTTCAAGAAGGCAAGCTAGTCAGATCTGTAGCTTTAACTTTTTCTATTAGCAAGGATGCTTTTTAATTTTACATGACTTATTTTGAAAAATGTTTTGAAAATGCCACTTATTAATTAATGAAAGATTTTTCTCTGTATCTGCCACTTTTGCTGCTCCTGTAGATATCAAAAATACTCCCACAACTAGGCATCAGAAAGGATATAGATTTAAGGAGCAGATGTGAGCATAGGTACAACCCTGCTTAATACCCTGATACTTGTGCCCAGTCTGGCAACCCACGGGGCCTTGTTTTGAGCTGGTAAAATAAAGTGTGTGTGTGTGTGTATTGTGTTGGGAGTGGGGCTGTAGAGATAAACAGTGTCGTCAAAATTCATATGGGAAAAAGCCAAGCACAGTCGCATACACTTGTAATTCTAGCACTCTGGAAGACTGAGTGGGAGGACAACAAATTCAAGGCCAGGCTGATCAGTTCAGCAACTTAGCGAGGCTCTGCCTCAAAAGAAAAAAGAAAAAAAGAACTGGAGACATGGGCTCAGTGCAGAGGCCCTCAGTTCAGTCCCCAGTAACACACACACACACACACACACACACACGGTGGATATAGTGGCCCACACTGCAGTCCCAACACTCAGAAGGCTGAGGCAGGAGAAGTGTGAATTCAAGGCCACCCTGGGCTACTTGGTTAGTTTGAGGCCAACATGAGCTACATAGTGAGACCTTGTCTCAAAAAGAAAAAAGACACAGAGCTTTTTTTTTTTTTTTTGACACAGAGCTTTTAAAACACCAATGGACATGTACCAACTCCCACTAGAAATATAACCGTTATATATTGCAAACATGTACCAGTAATAATAAAATATTAACTAGAGAAAAAAATAAAATACTACTGGAATGAGAACCACACTATAATTGGTGTATTAGTTTCTTAGTGCATCATAATAAATGACTGCTAATTTGGTGGGCTTAAGCGAACAGCAATTTATTCTGTCATGGATTTCAGACAGGTTAGATGTCTGAAATCAAGATATAGGCAGCACCACACTCTCCAAGACATTGGGAAAGAATCTTTTCTATCTCTCTCATATTCTAGTGGTGCCAAATAGTCCTTGGTTTGTGGCCATAGAACTCCAGTCTCTGCCTTCAGCTTCACATAGGCTTTTCTTCCTCTCTGTCTATATTTTCTTCTCTTTCTTACAGAGACATTTGCCATTGGATTTAGGATCTATTTGGATAATCCAAGATGATTTTATATCAATATTCTTAACCTGATTACAACTGCAAAGACCCTTTTTCCAAACAAAGTCACATCCGGAAGTTACATATCTTATAGGACACCAACATCCAATCCATCACAATTAGGCAAAGAAAAAGCCATCAAAGATAGAAATTAAAGCACTAAATAAAGTTTTGTTTTACTGTATTTAAATTTCCCCTCCTTCTCCAACATTCCATATATTCTTCATGTCTGGCTTTTGACTGAACTCACAATTCAATGTTGCCCTGC
>PVJO010033426.1:0-12107 GCA_004026905.1 Hystrix cristata
AAAGTGTAGTTACACTTATTGCAAATAGGGAGGGGTGGGTGAATGGAAGGGAGGGGAGGGGAAGGGGGGAAGAGGGGGGAAAACCAAGATGTATCATGTACAGGTACAAAATAACCATGTTGATTATGATCATTATGTATGCAATGTACCAATACATGTTCTTGGTAAAAAATAATAAAAAAAAAATTAAAAAAAAAAACCACCAAAACGAATCCCACCCTCACTTTTTGGCCCTCAAGATCAAATTTCTCAGAATAGGCTTCACAAACTTACTTTACTTCATATGCCCTATTCTTTATTTAACTACACTTAATCTGGAAGCCCCTTCTCTGTACCACTAATTCTACGTACTGCTTAAAAATACCACTGAAGATCTAACTAATTATTGAACTTTTTTCCATTTTTATCACTGATTATCCTCTTTTATATTTGCTACATGTTCACCACTTTCTTGTTTGGAAAACCTTATTCTAAGGCTCTCTCAGATGTCTTATCTGCAAAATATCTTTCTCATGAGATTAAGAATTTTGAGGTTCTACCCTCTTTTATCCTCTTATAGTTCTCTTCATGTGATAGCTGCTTACTACCAACAATCCTCCATTCTAAAGGAAGGGATGAAGAAGTCATGGTTGCTAACTGAGTCTGAGTTACTTATTCATCTGTGGCTCAGTATCCTCACAGGTAAGTGAAGGATAATAATACCTATATCATAGACTTCTGAAAACCAAATAAATGAATGTATATGCACAGTTTAGAATAGTTCCTAGTACACAGAAAGTGCTATGTGTTTGCTATTATTTCATTGCTGTTACTCATGTTGCACATGTGTACATTGTTTCAAAGCCTTACCCCAGTCTAATTAATATTATAGTTGAATGGGTATGTGCTAGATTACATTGAAAATGTCTTGAAAACTAACACAGTGATTTATTTATACGTGCCTCATATCGCTTTGCACATTGTAGTCCAGCAGGTAATGTTGTCAAACTTCTTGCATTAGTTAAGTTTTAGTTTCCATTTGTTTGACTTTTTAGAGTTTCTAAATTTTACTCTCATAGGCTCCAATGTAATCTATAAGATTATGTATAAAACCAGCATTTTTGAAAACTAAGCCTTGGAAGTATTTTAATTTTATTATGAAGCCAAGACTCTATGTCATATTTTTTCGTAAGAAATTAATTCTGAATTTAGATGGGACATTATCATAGCGTGGTTTCTAGAGCACTGATGGCCCACAAGTGCCCTCTGACTGGTCTTGGGCTCAGTGCTTGTAGTTTACAGATTTATAATAAGACACCATCTGTGCTTTCGTTGCTGCCATGATTTCATAATCTATTTATGATGGTCAATAAAATCCAAATATTACTTCAAGGGTACACCATTCATGCTGTTAATTCTAAAATTTATTTCTTCCTTACGCTGAGCAAAAGTGGACAGATGAGAGCACAACTAGATTTTATGTACAGTGACTGACCTGAGACTGAGGGAGTATGCTCACCCTTCCATCAGATAGCCTTAGGTCAGGAAAGATGAAAACCCTTCCAGACTTTCTTACTTACTCCAACTAATTACAAACCAAACTTTCCTTTTGGCCTGCTGCATATAAATGTGTTCTTCTCTTTGAATCAAAGATAAAACCACACCCCAGCCGTTACTTAAAAAGGACAGAAACCAAAAATTGAGTCACCTGAGGCTACTGACATATTACCAACACATAAACTGTGCTTTTGGTCCTCTAGAATCTACTCTAATATTCCAGCTATGCAATGTTATGCCCAGTATTATTTATTTCCCCCATTTCAGTGCAAGCCCCAGTTACTCCAGAAACCAACTTGACAATGCGTAACTTCTCCATTAGGAATATTTTTATGGAGCCCATAGTTATGAATTCATTTGCTATTCACTATAATAGCACATATTCTAATGAATTCATTTACTATTCATGTGGATAACACAAACACCACTTAGTAACTGCTTAATGGTATTATAAGCAACATATTCATTTCCTTAAATTATCAAATTCTCTTTAGCTTTATTTTACATATACTAACTTTTTCTATTCTCCAAAGTCCAAATGTACAGGTGGAGCAATAGACAGCTGTCTCTAGATAGTGGAAAACTGACAGCAAATAGCCATGAAGCTTGGAGATAAAGCAGTCATGCGGCATGATGTCCAAGTTCATTGCAGGCCAGATTAGACTGTGATGTTCCGACAACTGCAGATCACTAAAATAATAATGCTATTTAGTTACACAGCTCTGAGTTAGGCTAATAGTGCCCATTTTATGCCCATTTTAAAGATTAAAAAACAATAAGAGCAGGAGGGCTAACTAATTTGTTCAATTGGCATAGTAATTAAGTGAGAAACTGGAGCCCAGCCCCAAATAGCTGCATTCAGAGCCCGTGGCATTCACCATAGGGCAGAGTCTTAGCTCTCTTTATAAAACAATATTATATGTGTATCTTACCTAATAAAGTTCTCTTGTAAATTACCAAAATCCCCTGGAAGCAATTTGCAAAATTAAAGTGCCAAACAACTTCAATAACCTACACTAAATTATTAAACCAGGAACAGACACGAGCCAGCTACATTGTGTGGGTAATTTGGGTTGCAATTCCTAATTGCTTTTAGGTAGGGTGTGAACTATCGATACCAAGAAGAACTCATCTGGAGCCCATCTCCACAAGATAAAATATCTTTCAAAGTGAAACAAACAAAAGACGAGAGATATATAGAGAAAAGAAAACAGAATTTTCTCCCAGCGAAGTGAAGGCTGTGAAAGAAGTCAGGTTTGATGTGGAGGGCAGGTTATCACAGTAGATTTCCTCTTACCAAATAACAGTGACTAACGTCTATGTGTACAAGCCAAACAAAAATTTGCATTCAAAAATTGGAGGTCAGAATATATAAAGAACTCAAAAAAATTAAACCTCCCAAATTTAAAGACCTAATCCAAAAATGGGCAACTGAAATGAATAAATATTTCTCACATGAAGAAATAAAAATGGCCAAAAAAAAAAATTGGAGGTCAGGCAGGAAGAAGAACAGACCTCTCCTCTTTCATGTGTGTGTGTAAAGTGTTAATCAGTAATTTTACACAAGAGATAAAAAGAGGTAAAAGTAGCATATAACTGAAATGGCATCTGGAGGCAACGCTATTCTGCAAGTGTTAGAGAAAACCGGGGAAAGGATGAGAATCACTTATGAATATGTAGTCTTAGTCTTTCTATGGTTCTAAAGTAAATATTATAAAAGTCTAAATAATTGGGTTTTTGTTTTTGATTTTTTTGTTCCGCTTTTGTTTTGTGTTTTGTTTTTACTCTCAAGGCTTTTTTTAGAGCAGTTCTAGGTTTACAGCACAATTGAGAGAGAGGTAGTTTCCCCACGTATCCCCTGCTCCCACATATGCACAGAGTCCTCCTTGGTCAGTGCAGAGCTGCAAACTGGCTCCGTGGATGAACCTACCCCTGACACGTTATGATCACCCAGAGTCCATAGTTCACATTTACCTTCCTCTTGGTGGTGTACAGTCTGTGAGTTCGGACTGGTACATAATTACGTGCATCCTTCATTGTAGTATCATACAGAGTATTTTCATTTTCACTGCATTGAAATTCTTTGGGCTCCACCTAGTCAATCTTACCCTTACCCAGCCCCTAGCAACCACTGGTCTTTTCACTGTCTCGATAGTTTTGCCTTGTCCAGAATATCACGTAGTTGGAATCATGCAGGATGTAGCATTTCGAGTTTGGTTTCTTTCACTTGTTAATTTGCATTTAAGGTTTTCCCATGTCATTTCGTGGCTTCATAGCTCATATGTTTTTAGTGTTGAATAATATTCCATTCTCTGGACATACAACCATTTATTTATCCATACAACTACTGAAAGATGCCTTGTGCTTCTAACTCTTTGCAGTGGTAGTGCATACCTACAATGCCAGCACTCTGGGAGGCTGAGACAGGAGGATCATAAGTTTGAGCCCAACCTGAGAAATCTGACAATTTAGCAAGACTCTGTCTCAAAATTTTGAAAGAAGAGGGGTTGAGGAGGTAGCTCAACCTGAAGGCTCTGGGTTCAATCCCTACCACTGCAAAATAAAATCTATGTTCAGGTTTTGTGCAGACCTAGGTTTTCAGTTCTTTTGGACAAATATCAAGAGTGCTTATTTCTAAATTGAGTAGTATGCCTAGATTTGTAAAAGAAACAAACTGTTTTCCAGATGGCTTACGCCTCCACCACCAAAGAACAAGACTTCCTGTTGTGCTGTACTTTCGTCAACCATTGGTATTGTCATGTTCTGGATTTTGGCCATTCTAAGCATGTGTGGTGTCTTACTATTGTTTAAATTTACATTTCCCCAATGACATATGACATGGAACATCCTTACATTACTTATTTTTTAACTTTATGTCATCATGGTTAGGTGTCCCTTCAGATAGTTTGTCCATTTTTAAGCATGTTGTTCATTTCTCATTGTTGAGCTTTAAGAATTCTTTGTATATTGCAAATAACAGTTTTTCACCTTATATGCCTTTTGCAAACATTTTCTTCCAGTATATGGTTTGTTCTTTCACTCTTTTGACATTATCTGTCACAGAGAAGAAATTATTAATTTTAATGGTCTATTTTATTAATTACTTCCTTCATATATCTGTCCTTTGTTATTTCATATAAACAATCTCTTACCAAAGCCAAAATCATCTAGATTTTCTCTTACATTATCTTCTAGGAGTTTACAGCTTTGAGTTTATATTTAGTCTTGTCAGTTTATTTTTGTGTAAGGTATAAATTTTATGTCTAGATTTTTTTTTCCCTTAACACATGGATTCTAGTTCTTCTAGCAACATTTGTTGAAAAGAATATCTGTGCTTTATTGTGTTCCTTTTACTCTTCAGTGAAAGACCAGGTGATTATATTTATGTATATCTGATCTCTCCATTTTATGTTCCATCAATTTACTTGTCTATTTTATCACCAAAGCCACACTATCTTGGCTACTGTTGCTTTGTAATAAGTTTTTTGTTTTGTTTTGTGGTGCCGGGGATCGAACTCAGGCCCTTGTGCTTGCAAGGCAAGCACTCTAATCACTGAGCTAAATCCCCAGCCCTTGTAATAAGTTTTAAAATTGGCTTTGTAAGTCCTCCAACTTTATTCTTCTCCTTCAATGTTCTTTTGGCTGTCTAAGCCTTTTGCCTCTCATATAAACTTTAGTGATTTTGTCAACTCGAGAAAATAACATGCGAGGATTTTTGTTGGTATTACATTAAATGTCCCAATCAGATGAAGAAAAACTAGCATCTTGCCAATAATGAATTAATCTGTCCATGGACACGTAACACCTCTTAACTGGTTTAATACTTTGATTTTGTTCAGGAGAGTTTTGTAATTTTATTCTTATATGTCATGTACATAAGTTGTTAGCCCTATACCAGTGTTTCCTTTATTCTCTAATATAAAAGCTATTATGTTTTGTATTCTTATTCATTGCTATTATACACAGAGTGAAAGACTTTTGTACAGTAGAGGCACCTTTGCATACCTAGGATAGATCCCACCTGATTGTGGTGTATAATTACTGTAAGATTTTGTTTGGTAATGTTTTATTACACTCTTGGATTTTATTTGGTAATGTTTTGTTGAGGATTTGTGTATCTATGTTCATGAAAGAATACAGTCTATAGTTTTCTTTTTTGTAATGTCTTTGTCTGGTTTTGATATTAGAGTAATGCAAGCCTTATAGCATGAGTTAGGAAGTTTTAGGGAATGGGTATAATTTCTTCCTTAAATATTTTCTGACCAAATGCATCTGGTCTTGATACTCTGTTCCTTAGAAGCTTATTAATTTGATTTAATTTATTTTATAAATACAGGCCTATTAAGATAGTCTATGTCTTTGTGTGAATTTTCTTAGCTTTCAAGGCATCTGTCCGTTTTCGTCTAGGTTATTAAATTTGTAAATATAGAGTTGCTCATAAAATTCCTTTATTATCCTTTTGATGTTAATAGGATCTGTAGTGGTGTCTTTTCTTTCATTTTTTATTTTAGCAATTTGTGTTCTCTCTCTTTTCTCCTGAACTTGTCAATTTCTTTTCAAAGCATTAGCTTTTGGTTTGGTTGATTTTCTCCGTTGAGTTCTGTACAATTTCATTTACTTCTGCACTTATTTTTATTATTTCTGTCTTTACGCTTACTTTGGATATAATTTGCACTTTTCTTTTACTTTTTTAAGATAGAAGCATAGATTATTGCTTTTAGAGCTTTCTTCTTTTCCAATATATACATTGAAGACTATAGATTTACCTTAACCACCTTTACTGAATACCATATTTTAATAAACTGTGTTTTCTTTTTCATTTAGTTCAAAAATGTTTTTGTTTCTTTTGAAATTTATTCTTCAACTCATATCTTATTTATAATTCTGTTGCTTAATCTCCATAAACTTGGGCATTTTACGTTATCTTTTTACTATTGGTTCTTATTTAATTTCATTGTGGTCTGAGAGCAAAGATTATATGATTTCTATTCTTTTAAATTTGCTAAAGTGTGTTTTTATGGGCCAGATTGTACCCCGCACTGATGAATATTGTTGGGTGAAGTTATCTATGGATGTCAAATCATATCCATATGATTGCCAATGTTGTTAAGTTCAATTTAATTTTTATGATTTTCTGCCTGCTTAACCTACCCATTTCTGATAGAAGGGTGTTAAGTCTTAGACAACAGTAATAGATTTATCTACTTCTTGCATTTGTACCAATTTTTGCCTCATGTAGACTGATGCTCTATTTTTAGGCATATATGATAGAGATTGTCATGTCTTCTTGTAGAATTTACCATGCTATGATTATATAATGTTCTTTTATGTCCCTGGCAATTTTTCTTGCCTGAAAGTCTTCTCTGTCTAAAATTAATTTGGCTTGTCCTTCTTTCTTTTGATTAGTATTAGCATAGTATATATTTCTCCATCCATTTGCTTTAAATCTATATATATCTTTATATTGAAATCCTGTTTCTTGTAGATGACATATAGATGGATGTTGTTTTTTAATCAACTCTGCCAATTCCTACCTTTTAATTGACACATTTAGGCCACTGACATTAAAAATGATTATTGATATAATTGGATGAATATCTACCATGTTTGTTACTGTTTTGTCTGTATTGTTCTTGTTCTTTGTTTTTATATTGATCTACTTTTTTCCAGCTTTTGTAGTTTTAATTGAACATTTTAATTGATTCCACTTTCTCTTTTCTCTGTATATAAGTTTTACTTCCTTTTTTAAAACTGTTTTGGTAATTGCACTAAAGTTTCTCTGTACACTTACAACTAATTGAAATCTACTTTCAAATAAAATCACACTGCTTCATGAATAGTGTGAGTACCTGATAATAAAATCATTTTTATTCTTCTTTACTGTGTCTTACATTATAGCTGTGATCCATTTCACTTATGTGTAAGCACAAATAAGCACATGTATGTACATACACATATAATATAGACACACAAATTACATATATTATATAATAATTGAATACATTGTATTTATCACTTTGAACAAACATGTCTGTAAGAGCAATTAAAAAATAAATATTTGTATTTCACTTTCACTTATTCCTTCTTCAGTTCTCTTTCTTTTTTAAGGTACATTGTTTCTTACTTGTATCATTTTCCTTCTATCTAAAGAATGTTTTCAATATTTCCTGAAAGACAGGTCAACTGGATAACAAATTTCCTCAATTTTAATTTGACTAAGAAAATATTCACCTCTTTCATTTTTTAAGATTTTAACAAGTATAAATGGCGCATATTATGGGGATAATTGTGATATTCCAACTTGTGCATATGTTAATTCAGTGCAGCTTCTCTTGGTCCACCCTCCCCATCCTCACCTTCCCAGTGTCTAGTAACCACTATTCTGCACTCAGGTGAACAATTTTTGGCTTCCACAGAGAGAGAGAACTTGGTTCCTGTCTTTCTGTGTCTGGTTCATTTCATTTAACACATAATATCCTCCAGTTCCACTCATTTTGCTTTAAATTACAGGATCTCATTCTTCCTGATGGCTAAATAATCTTCCATTGTTTATATGTAAATAATCCCTTGTGTATATACACCAGATTTTTTCCACTAATCCACGATGGACTCCTAAACTGATTTCATTTCTTCACTATTGTGAATGGTGCTACAATAGAAATGAACATGCAGGTGTGTTTTTATATGCTACTTTCCTTTATTTCACATATATGTATAGCTCCAGTAGGAGATTGCTAGATTATATGGTAGTTTTATTTTTAGTCTTTTTGAGGAAACTCAATACTGTTGAGTATAATGACTGTAGTAATTTACATTCCTACTAAAAATGTATGATAGTTCCTTTTTCTTCACATCCTGGCCATTTTCGTGTTTGATTGTATTCAGTAATAGCCCTTCTAACCAGGGTGAGGTGCTATCTCATTGTGGTTTTGATTTGCCTTTCCCTGATAATTAACGATGTTGAGCACTTTTTTTTTCCCGTGTATTTTTGGCCATTTGCAATCTTCTTTTGAGATCATTTGCCCATTTTAAGTTAGATTACTGTATTTGTTTTTTGTTAAATTTTTTGAATCCCTTATATATTCTGGATATTAATACCTTGTCAGGTGAATAGTTGACAAATATTTTCTCTCATTCTGTCTCCTTCACTTTTGAATAATGATTTTGTAGAGTGCAACGTTTTAAGTGCATGAATTGTTTTTTTCCCACCACTTTAAATATTTCACTGTACTCTCTTTGCTTACATTGTTTCTGAGAAGAGGTCAAGTATAATGTTTATTTTTGCTCTTTAGGGGCAAGGTGATTTTTTTTTCCCCTCCATTTTCCTTCCATGAATTGTTTCTCTTTACCATTGATTTTCTTTAGCATGAAAATTGTAAGCCTAGTTTTAGGAGATATTTTTCAGTTTTTATTTTTTATTCGAAGGTATTTCCAATACATAATGATTATATTCCTTATGGAGAGTTGGTACATGTATATGACACATCTTAATTACTTTTTCAACCCTTTCCCCTCCATCCTTCCCCTCCCTTCATCTCTTAATCCCCTTCTCAAGTGAGAAAGATCTATCTCCTCATTCCTTATTATATATCCTTTATTTTGCTCTTTACTTATATTTTGAGTTTCTCATGTAAGAGAAAGCACATGATATTTAAACTTGTTTGACTGGCTTCTTTCACTTTAACATTATGGTCCACATCCATTTTCCTATAAATTAGTCAAGTTTATCCTTCTTTATGGCAGAGTAGTACTCCACTGTGCATAAACATCACTTTTCTTTATCGATTCAACTGTTGATGGACATATAGGCTGCTTCCAAGATTTAGCTGTTATGAAGTGTGCTACTATGAACATAGTAATGCATGTATCGCTGTAATATGGTGACTTTAACTCTTCGGGGAAGATACTTAGAAGGGAATTAGCTGGGTCAAATGTAATTTCTAATTTTACTTTTTGAACAAATCTCCCATACTGATTTACACAGTGTTTGAATTAGTTTACATTCCTACCAACAATGAAGAAAAGCTCCCCCGCTCCCTCACAGCCTCTCCAGCATTTATCATGATTCAATTTCTTGATGATAGCCATTCTTCCTGGAGTAAGATAGAATCTTAGTGTGGTTTTAATTTGCATTTCTCTAATGGCTAGAGTTTGATGAACATCTTTTCATGTACGAATTTGGTCATTTGTACTTCTTCTTCTGAGGATTATCTATTCATTTTAGCTATTCATCTTTAAATGGGTCTTTAATTTTGATATTTTGAAAATTAACTACAACTTTTAGAGGGCTCTGAGAGTTAATTTTCAAAATACCAAAATTATTTTCAAAAATAGTTAATTTTTGAAAAAATATCTTGCTTTGGGCTGGGGATTTAGCTCAGTGGTTAGAGTGCTTGCCCTTCGATCCCCAGCACCAAAAAAACAAAAAACAAAAAACAAAAAAAACTTGCTTCGCATTTGTTGAGCTTCTTAGATCTAGTTTGACACTAATTTGGAGGAGAAATGTCCAGTCCTTACTATTTCAAAATTTTCATCCATTCCTTTCTCTTTCTTCTCCTCTGATACTCCTATTGCATGTATGTTAAACTTCTTCCACTTGTCCCACATGCCTTGCAATTACTCCCCACCTCCTGTCGTCCTTGTTATCTTTGCTCTTCAGTTTTGGTGGTTTCTATTAGCACATTACAAAACTCAGATATTCTTTGATCAACCTTATTAAGCCTACTAATAAGCCCACCAAAGACATCAGTCATTTCTGTCACAATGTTTTTCATCGTTAGCATTTTGGTGAGGAGGAGTTTTAGTCTTTCCATTTCTTTGTGTACACTGCACATCTGTTTGTGCCTGCTGATTACTTTATCTGTAGTGCCTTTAGGGTCTCACAATTGTTTTAAATTCCAAGTCTGATGATTCCAATTGATGACATGTCTGCATCTGGTTCTGATGCTTCTGTATCTTTACAAACTGTATTTTGTGCCTTTTAGTATTTCTTATAATTTTTTCTTGATAACTGGACTTGATGAACCAGGTAAAAGGAATTGCATTAAATAGGTTTTAGTAATGTGGTGTCAAAATGTGGGGGGGAGGTAGCAATCTATAATCGTATGATTAGGCCTCTGGTTTTATGACCTTGTCCTTCTCATTTGTACATGTGACAAGTGCTTCTCAGTTACTCTTCCTTTCTACAAAATGGCTACAATGGAATGGAGTTGGAATGTGGAAGGTTGAGCATTTGCCTCCCTCCAGGTCAGTTAGCCTCTGATAATCACCCTGACAGATTAGGCTGTCCTATATGGCATGTCTTACTGGGAACACAGTGCCAGGCCGGCACGGTGGCTTAGGCCTGTAATTCCATCCCAGCACTCAGAGAGGCTGAGACAGGAGAACTCCAAGTGCCAGCCCAATCTTGGCAAAGTGGTGGCTTAAGGAGACCCTGCTTCAAAATAAAAATTTTTAAAAAGACTTGGGATATACCTCAGAGAGAAGGCCCTGGGTTTAATGTCCAGTACCTTAAATAAAAAGAGAGTGCTCTTCAGTGTTTCAAAATGACCACAAGCACAAGAGACTGATGTTTACTGTGAGGATCCAGTGAAGCTCATAGAGTTAAAATTCACACAAATGTGGGGGTCACCTATGCCTGGGTTCCCCAGGAATCTTTAATTCTCAGATGTCTGTGCTAGGCCTCCAGCAATTCGTGAGTTTCCCTCATTCCTGTGTCAGTGTCCTCTCCTGTGTCTCTGCTCTGGAGAGCCATCGTTCCCTGAGTGCACATCTTTTTCTCCAAACTTGCACTGTGTTCTCAACCTTCTTATGGAGCCAAGAAAAACTGTTCATTTTTCAGCCCTTTCAGCTTTTTCCTTGTTGTTAGGACAGAATGGCAACCTCCAAGCTCCTTACATACAGAAGTAGACACTGGAAATCAATAATTTGTTTTACAAACTCCAGGACTAGTGGTGATAGAGTATAGTTACTAAGCTCATAAAGACTTCTTCAGTGACTATAACTGAGACTTGAATTTAACTCTGAAGTTTCTAGATGCCAATGTGAAATAATAAAATGGATTTCATACAAAAGCTACAATGAATAATGTAGTCAAAAAGTCCTGAATAATATTCCCCCCCAACTAATACTGTTGTGGGGTTCATACACTTATTTCTTTTAGTCTTCTCTTAATGAAAGGACTGAAGGCCTTGAACAAATAAAAAGATTTTACTGTGGGTTTCTTCTCCCTAACCTCTATAAAATTGACTGTTGAAAGATATTACTCTCAGAAAAAGTATATTTATAAATTATGCATTTTCCCCACTCTCTTTCCTCTTTTTAAAATCTAAGACACATAACTACTCATCATTGCTTCTGATCAGCGTGAACCAGATAGCTTCTCTATACTGAGTTGTTCTAACTGGAGCCAAAAGAAAAGAAACAATTGAGTGCTATTACAAATCAATGCAAGTCTTCTTTCGGGCTTTTTAAATAATTAAAAATCTGTAAGGATTCTAAATTTGGGTCCTTGTTTTAAACTTACTGGATTATGTCACAAGAAATAGTCTAATATTTATCTATACACACAC
>PVJO010033427.1:0-12104 GCA_004026905.1 Hystrix cristata
GCAAAATGGTGAAAACGGAACTCAGAGTTTGGTGCAAGAAAGGGGAGTATGGGATGGAGGTTGCTTCTACTGGCTAATCTTGTGAGTTGATCCACCAAGAAAAATTCACCTAAGTAGCTTTATTCTTTATTCCTCATTACTATTATTTCATTTCTTAGTGTATATAAAAATAACCTCAATGAGACAGTCACTGGCACTTAGAAACCAGCTTAATGTTTCAGCTTTGAAAGGATGCTATGTTAATTTCATCATGAATTTTTGCTCATAAGAGTTGGACAAAATAAAGAAAAAATTGGTGGTGACTGACTCCAAGCCTCTGGTCTGGCTTCTGGCCTGCATTTGGGGGTGAGTCATGTGCACTGACTGCCAGAAATCCCAGCCAGCCGCCCTGCCCAAGGGACCCCACCACTGAACAGAGTCATTGAGAAGAATGTGGCCCACAGTAGCACTAAATGAGGACTCCCTGTGACAGCAGGGCTCTTGAAATCTCATGCATTGTTTGTTTTTTTGGGTGCTGGGGATTGAACTCAGGGCTTTGCGCTTTCTAGGCAAGTGCTGTACCACTTGAGCTATATCCCCAACCCATCGTGTGCGTGTTTTGATCCAGGACGCTTACCTCTTTAATCAAAGATGCCATGTGAAGAGCAGTGAGGGGAGTTTGCTCTGCTGGTTTGACAACCACTGTGTTTCCACAGCTGAGGGCGGGCCCTATCTTCCACACCAGCATAACCAATGGGAAGTTCCACTGCAAAGCAATGTTCAACAATGGAGTCTGGAGTCTTTGTTTTGCTGCAAGGTACATTTACTAATACAACTGAATTTGTAAACCTTCCTTCTCTCTTGTAGTTGCTAAGTAATGAATGTAGCAGTTTTATACAGGCATCCAATGTATCCTATTTAAAGTCATGGCCAGAAACAACTAGTAAATGATAACACTCTAAATAAAGCAGATAGAAGAAGGGAAAAAGAGAGAGGCCC
The DNA here is from genome assembly GCA_004026905.1 of Hystrix cristata. Taxonomy (NCBI): domain Eukaryota; kingdom Metazoa; phylum Chordata; class Mammalia; order Rodentia; family Hystricidae; genus Hystrix; species Hystrix cristata. The sequence goes on from PVJO010033427.1 coordinate 979, forward strand.
CAAATTTAAGCAAGTGCTGTTATTTTGAATTGTCCTTCTAGCAGGAAAAACCTCACTGCATAGTTTTGCATACAACCAAACATACCGTAAGCTATCTATTTTTTGTTTGTTTGTTTGTTTGTTTGTTTTTTTGGTGCTGGGGATTGAACTCAGGGCCTGTGCTTGCAAGGCAAGCTCTCTAACCACTGAGCTAAATCCCCAGCCCAAGCTCTATCTATGTTTTTAAAAGTGTGATCATCTCTTCCTCCTGTAGGTCGCTTATTACACTTACTCAGTAATGCTATTTAGCAGCATTTGTGTGTAGGAAAAATACTCTTTTTTGTGTGTCTGTGTGCAGTACTGGGGTTCCAACTCAGGCTTCACACATACTAACCAGGTAAGCACGTTGTCTCCCATTGAGCTGCACCTCCAGCCCAGGACAATGAATCTTCTTAAAGAAAAAGATGTCTAGGGTCCTACAGATGAGTGCTTGGACTCTGATTTCAGAGCAATCACCAACCAGCCATGTGAACTCTGACGAGTTACTTGTCCTCTGAGTATGATGGCATCACGTGTGAGCACTAATGATATCTTCTCTGCTCAGAAGGTTGTCCTGAGATTTAACTAAGTGGGACAAATGCTTCACATGTTGGCTATTGTTAGTATTTAAGGTTATGTAGTTTTTCTGAATAAATGAGCAATTTCATTAAAATGTTGATAGGTTCGCCCTTCAAACTCACTGAAACAAAAGATAAATCATTGTTCCTTCCTCATTTACGAACTTCAGAGCACTTTAACGTCTTTTTAGTTGACCTGTTAACAGTCTTCTCTTTGTTGATCATAATTTCAATTAAAAATACTGGGTTTTTTTTTTTTGCAAGGCAATTTGAAGCATCAGAGCCTCTTATCTGAAGGTACTATATATGCCACACAGTGCTCCAAATGTCTCTCACATCATTTATTCCACTTTAATGAAAAACATCTTTGAGTACTTGAACACTTGTTGCTACTGCTGGCCCTGAGGAGAAGTCTTGGAGGGGACAGTGGTGGAGAGCAGCAGGCTGTAGGGGTCATCTTTCTGTCACTCGCTTACACAACACAGCTCTTGAGAAGAGTACGTAACACAAATTTTTGAAAACAGCCCTTGGAGTAAAAGGTTAAGATTTGTGGATGCAGGAATATTAAAACATGCTCAAGAGTTATGTTACAGCATAGATAGTTTTCTGCACTACCTAATTGATCTCCCAGAAATTCAGTAAAAGAAAGAGCAGATCGACAAGACCTACATGCTGATATTTGCATCAGATTTAACCAATATATAAGCATCCATTTGTAGAAGGATTGTTTGTTAACAAATAAAATAGAATTCTTTTTTTTTTTTTAATTATATAGGAAAGCAACTTACAGGAATGATTTGGCCACATACGCCGACAGGTTCATGTCTTGTATAAGTGAAGAAGTCTCCATCTGGAAAACAAAGCACACGCCCAGCCCTACAGAGAACTGATGTATTTGCCATGCGTGGGGCGGAGGTGTGAAGCTGATGTGAAAGGAAGATGAAATAGGTACATAATAATTAACAATGAAGAAGAAAGAATATCTCCAACAATCTACGAAACAAAACTGTGAGCCCTCAAATAGCAATTTGGAATGACAGAAATCATCAGATTGGGTTAGATACAAGTGAAGATGTAAAATTGGAAACTATCTGAAAGATAATTCTGTTCTTCATGATCAAGGAGGGATGTTTTCTATATTATTATAATTCTCTAAGTTTTGTAGAAAAAGAGAGAGAAAGGAGGTAGGGTCATATCTAGCTAAAAGAATGACATTCGAATGCATTTTCGGCAGCTCAAAATTCTATAAGTAATATAATCCTTTTTTAAAAAGTAATATAATTTATACTTTGCCTCACTTAAATGAGAGATACCATATGGTAGTTAAGATTGTATGTCTGATTTGTTTCGTTCAATATTATATTTTCCAGGTTCATCCATTTTCCTAGGAATGTCTCAAATTTGTCATTCTTTATAGCAGAGTAATATTCCACTATATATAGGTACCACATTTTGTTTACCCAATCATCTGTTGATGGGTATACATGTACAGGATACTAATAATTCCAGTCAATGTAAACATATACCATAACATGAACTAAGATAAATAATAGCAATAAGTATGTAAAAGGTGATAGGGGAACCAGAGGAGGAGGTGAGAGGGGGAGGGAAGGAGAAGGGGATTAGGAAAAAAAGAAGCAGTACATATAACTAATCCCAAGATAATTGTGAACTGCATAAATTGCAAACATGTACTAATAAAATGATTTAAAAATTTTAAAAAAGCAATATGATTTAAAAATAGTAAAATTTGAAAAGGACTTCCTAGGAGTAGTAAGTCTTTCTACTGACTTGCTCTAAAATGTTGTTTTACTTTTGCCTACTAGACAAAACACAAGCTCTCTTAATCCATGGGGGAAAATGCCCGAAATAAAAGATAATTTTTTTCCATCTAGAGTTGACTAATTAGTGCGGTTCAGAGTTTGACGTGGTCTTTTTTAGGGGGTCATTGTTCTTTGTGTTTAGTCCTATTTCAGCCCCCACGGGAGCTTCCTGGCTGTCACAGCAAGGATTGTCTTTCTGAAGAGCTACATGTACTTTGAGCGACTTCCCATGCGGTCTGAGGGTAAAGTAAGACCATCACTAAAACAACCACATTTCTTGGTCCTACTATGGTTACATTTTCCTCTTTAAACTTCCTATCACTTGTAATACACTGGATGATCTGATTACATTAGAATTGTGCATCAGGGCCAGTCCTGGAGGTGTGTCTCATTGTTCAAGGTAATATGTTTACATGAGTTAAATTCTACTTACATTATTTCTCCAATTGATGCTTTTTCATATGAAGTATTTTTCATGTTTTTATGTCATTATGTGTATCCTACTAAATTAACACATACATGCACATTTATATATACAAATTCTTAACTCAGGCTATGAACATAGTCTCATCTTGCTTTGAAGCTATCTGAAGCAAATCAGCATGTATTAGTTTGTTTAATTATTCTGATCTAACTGTACTGAGCTTGAACAGGCACAGAAAACCACAGCTGGCTCATAGTGGAGCATGCAAAGAGGCTTAAATAATTACAGTACGGAAAGAGTATGAGCGTCACTATGGGAATGAAACCCAAATAAATAATTTCAGAGGCCACGTTTGAAAAGTTTGGGCCCTTAGAGAGATAGCTGCCTCAAATCAGTACTTGTGGCCACAAGAATGCTCCTATTTTAATAGTTTCTAAAATATCCATGGTGTTATCTTACACATGATTATGTTGGGATGACTTTAAAGGCCATTTGTTGAATCTTCACAGAATTTTCTAGTTTAGAGCTGTGTTGGCTTAAAGTCAGGGGAAAATAATTTTGCTTCATTTGCTTGGCATCTTCAAGAGGGATAGCTGAAATTATTCAGCTCCATAGTAATCTCCTCACCCCCACCCTGGGGTGTCCCCGAAGCTCCTTACCTACAGGTATGGTGCGGCCCTGGATCTTGTCGGCCCAGCCTGCGCAGTAGCGTAATGTTTTTATGCAGCCTCCTAAATCCATCAGATATGCATTAGAAAATAATTTTCCAGCATTCATTGACTCCATTGTCTGAAAAACAGATTAATTCCAAAATTTAAAATTCCTCAAAAATTTTAGATTAAAAACATATATAGCCAAGATTTTGAATAATTACATGCTAGAGAATTTGGGAAATGGAAGAAATCCTAAATTATTTTATCTAATTTCCTCTTTAAAAAGGAGAGACTCTAAAATAATTAAAATAACTTGTATATAGTCAAATAGCAAGATCTCAGTAGAATGGGTAGGAGATTCCAGCTGTTAAACCCGAATATTTTCTTTTTTTTTTTTATTAGTACACATTTTCAGTAGATAATGTTTACATACCTTGTATGGAGTTGGTACATGTATGTAACCCATACTAATTCCTTTTTTCATGCCCTATGTCTCCCCTGTCCCCATTCCGTCTGTCTCTTGTTCCTCTCCCATTTGAGAAAGATCTATCTCCCTACTTCCTATGACCTAGCTTTTATTTTGTTCTTTTATAATTTGGGTTTTTCGTATAAGAGAAACCATGTGATATTTAAGCTTGTGAGTCTGATTTATTTCATTTAGCATTATAGTCTCAAGGTACTTCCACTTTCCTATAAATGACTCAAGTTTATCTTTATGGCACAGTAGTACTCTATTTTGTGTAAATACCACATTTTCTTTATTTATTCATCTGTTGATGGACTAACAGTATAGGCCAATTCCAAGATTTAGCTTCTACCTCATTCTGGTGTCCTTTGGCTAACCAACATTTGAGAAATCTCCTTGATCAGATGAGAAATGCAGCAAGATTTCACTTGTAATCCCTCCATGGTGATAGTTTAGCATTAGTGACTGTTGATATTTCTCTAATCATTTTTAGCTTTTGGATCCCATCTGGCCGTAACCAATCCATTCACATAAGGATAACATCTGAATCATTTATCCACGAATTTTCCTTAACAGAATTTTCAGTTATGAAACTCCTGTGGGCATTCCTATTAGAACTATCATTTGAATGATCAGGCTATAAAATTCAATATTTTCTGGTTCTCCAGCCTAATTATCATATGACAACCTCTTTTTTCTTTTCTTTCTTTGCTTAAGAAGAACTTCAAAGAATATTTTAGGGGGGTCTAAAGTTCGGCTGCGGTGGTTATCTGGCAGGAATGCACAGATGAGAAGTTGCTAACTCTATTCTATTTCCATAATATCTATCCTTACAAAATGTAAGTGAATGTGACTTTTTTATTCCTACTCTACTTCTGCATAGGATCTCAGGCTGACAAAGGCAGTCAGCATGCTACAATCCACAGATCAAATGACAGAGCCTAGTTTTAGCAAACTCTGTTTTCTCCCCGTAGGATATTTAACTTAGTGCAGTTTTATTGCACAGAGCTTAGGGGTCTATATTTGCATTAAACTGAATCTTTGAATAATAAATGGTCCTTTGATTAACCATAATTTCTAATTTTTTAATAAAATGGGCTCTTCATTACCATCACTATAAGATTCTAAAGGTAATAACAATTTATTCTGGAATCTGAGTATTAATTCATAACAAAGTGGCTTCAATATCATGCCTGATAAGAAAACAAGGAAACAAATTCTTCTACCTGTGTTATGTTCTGATTTGTTTAATTGCTAGAATTGTTTTAAAAAGCACACATAAAAACACAGTTTTTGCCAGTCGTATTGGTGCACTTATGTAATACTAGCGTTTGAGAGGCTGAGGCAGGATAGCGAGTTTGAGACCAGCCTTGGATACATAGCTACTTCAAGGCATGCCTGGACTACATAGTGAGACCCTGTCTCAAGAAAACCCACAAAGGAAAACAGAAATACTTTTTAGTTACGTATTAACAAGTGGATTTTCTTTATTTTTTTGCCTTTCACCTTTGAAAAAGAAAAACAACATCATTTAATCATTCACGATGTTAGTAGACACAGTAAATGTTTTGGTGAACTAAGCTAAAGAGAAATAAGATTTATTGTAAAGAAATATTTTGGACACCTTTAACAAAGTAAGTAAGATTTTCCAGTAAGATTTCAGGGTCAAGTAATTTTGAGAAACCAACTACAATATTCTAGAAGATACACGTTGCATATTACCTGGTTAAAGATTTCTTAAAGTTCTTGGGTAGAGGAAAGAAATGTCTTTAATTTAGCTTAAGTCAGGAATTGCCAAAGCTTACCCTGTAGAATCAGGTTTGGGAGCAGAAGTTAACATCATGCGGAACTAGGGAGCAGATGACGACTTGAGAATAACCTCAAGAGTTGACAATGCTATAGGATCGCTGGAGATTAAGTCGTTTCCTTTTTTTCATAGAGCGCATGTAGTAGTGTTCACTAAAACCACTCACGTTGCCGATTCAAACAGTGAACGCCTTGGCCACCTCTCACTGTGCGTCCGGTTTGGTTATACTCACCGCCAGCAGCAGACGATCTCTTTCGATTAAGTCGGCCAGCTTGTATAGCAGGCGTCCCCTCTCTGAAGCATCCAGAGTGCGCCATGGAGAGCCGATCTGGAAGGCCTTTCTTGCGGCCTGCACGGCTTTGTCAACATCCGCCTGTAAGTCAGAGGGAATTCAATTCGGTACGCTCAAAATATTGGCAGAGCAAATCCGACGGCAAGAACCCTTTAAAAACGACTGCAGGTCCCTGTCAACATGCTGCATCTCTGTTAGCTCCAAGTCTAACACATTCCACAAGCTCAACTACAGCAGGTTGGACTGACACCTGATGGATAATCTTTACAAAGGTGAGCTCCTCACACCTGACACACGCTCGGTTTCCTAGAGTATAAATGTTACAAAACTTTTTCAGTGTTTACTATATTTTGAGTAATGTTATAATAATTTTGCATATGTTACCTCATTTAATTCCCAAAAATCTCATGGGGCCAATATATTCTCCACTTAATAGATGAAGAAAGAAAGAGAGGAGAAAACAGAAAAGAAATGTGCTCAAGGTCAGTACAGAAAAGTGGCTGAACTGAGTTTTAATGGCGTCCGTCTGACCATGGATCCCTTGCTCTGTACCACGCTCTCTACTCCTTCGGTGACTGGGCTACGAAAGTTCCAGGCAAACTCAAGATCCCAAAAAGTGCATGTTTTCTGGCCTGTAGCACATTTATGAAGAACTTCCTGAAGACTGAATAAGCACTTTCTTTACTATTGAAGAGTAAACATTATAAGCATGTACTCATTCTTTCTATGCAGAAGGGAAAAGACAGAGAGGTAGAAGAACTGTTCTGTAGAAGCGTCCGCATGTGATAAGCCTTCTTTTCCTGGCAGGGTACAGAGACATCTTTTTTCAGTCCATAATTAAGTAATCTGTTGCTTTTTATTGATAATGCACTGTTTATACTGATTCCCACAATGAATATAATCATTCAGTACTGCAAACATGTACTAATAAAAAAATTATGTGAAGAATAAAAAAAAACCCTATATTAATTCAAGCAAAAGTCAAGTAGTAGAATAGATCTACACCAACAAATCCTTCTTAAGAAGCCTCCTTGCTTTCACTCAAGTTGCCTTTGCTCATAGTCTTTCTTCTGTGTTGTGCTTTTCTAATTCAAGTACACCACTCCAGTTCTCTCCTAATCAACCCTAGTTGCTCTCTTCCACTATGGTTCCTTGTGCAGACACACACTCATCTCCTACAAAATATACCCGCAGTGGCTATCACCGCTCTTACGTTACTAGTTCATGTGTTTTCCTCACCACATCAATTGCAAATACTTCAAATTCCAGTACGCCCCCTACTTTTGCTACATAGAACCGACCACTGTATGGAACTTCACAATCGTGACAACATCACAACCCAGAAGGTTGCAACTCTTTTCAGAAAATGTGATTCTCTTTGAGAATTAGGATGGGAAGAAAAAAGTGACCATTTTTGTTAAATTGTTCACATTTAAACTGAATTCCATTCAACGATGGTGCCTCCCTCTTAGAGAGCCATAGACCTCTTCCTTAGACTGTATCCAATTAAGAAGCCCCAAATTTAGAAGTCTTAAAGTTATTAAAGGGGAAACAAATAAAAATATTTTCAAGTAGAGATGTTCTTTAATTGATGATAAGATAGCATCCTCATAAACCTATGATAAGCTGAAAACACCATAAGTCAGAAATGCATTTAATACACTTGACCTACTGAACATCATAGTTTAGTCTCACTCGATTTAAATGTGCTCAGAATGCTCACAATCTATTTTATAATAAAGTGTTGATATCTCATTTAGTTTCTTTAATGCAGCACACTATATAGTATTGGCCATTTACATTTGGGTCATGTAGCTGACTGGGAATTGTAGTTTGTTGCTTCTGCTTAGCACCACGGGAAATTTTTGTACTGCTTATTCCTAGCCTGGGGGAGGAATCAAAATTCAAAATTTAAAGTATGATTTCTACTGAATATGTATTGCCTTTGCATCTTAGTAAAGTTAAAAATTGGAAGTTGAACCACTGCAAATTGTGGATCATCTGTATTTATCACCACACCTAGATAACCTGAAGTGAAAGAGATTTCTTAACAGCATAATCTGGTCTGATTAAGTGATAGTATGTACTGACTACAAGCAAAGATTTTCCACTGTAATGTGCGAGACTGGTATAGCTCACTGTCAAACTTGGGAGAGTGATGTATATACACAACAAAATGTATGAGTTCACTGCTTGCTTTCCTGAGAAAGGCATATACAGTGCATATTTTGAGCATTCAGTTAATCATATTGGTTGCTTACATTGGGACATTGTTTTATGGCATACATTCTAGCCTGTCTCATGTTAAATTCAGAGACTACCCTTTAACAAAAGAGACAGAGAAGCAAACCACAAGAATCTGAGATTGGCAGCGTGATGGGTAGATACTATGGCCTATAAAATATTTGCGTCTCTGTGTTCAAACAGATCCATGGGATACAGCTTTCATTTCTATCCTTCTGCTCCATATTCTGCCATGGGCCCCAGCCAAGTATGGGCTATCAGAGGTGTCCTGTCCTTCCAAAGGGCTAAGGAGGAACTGGCTTCAAGACAAATTACTCTGCTGTATGAAAAAGACATCCCTAGAGAATGCTGTTATAAATAAAGCTGTTCTTGCTGTGTGTTTTGGATCATGCCTCTCCTTTTCACACATCTAATATTTAATTTGTTGGGAGTGGAATCTGGATTTAAATTTTAATTCCTCCTCATTAGCTATGTAATTTTGGAGGCATTCAGTCATCTACACCAATCCATCTATCGATTTCATACCCGATCTACCATATAACAGTCTTTTCATCAGTCTGCCAATGACAGAATAGCAGTCTGAATAGATTGTCCTTCTGAAATAGTCACTCAAATGGGAAGGACATACAACCAAATCGTCATGCCACTCTATTATATACTGTATTAGGTACCTTTTTAGAGACCATAGTTTGCAAGGGAGCAAATTTAATACAGGACACTTACAAATTACATCATTCACCTGTAAGCCAAATGCAGGAAGCGCCGAACGTCTACCTATGCACTGGAGACCTGAAAGATCCAACCAAGGGCTGGGAGCCCACAGCACTGTCCCATGTATGTCTGTGTCTGCACCAAACAGCTAAAGAAATCTTTACTGGAACCAGGATACAATGCTCACAACAGAGATGAAGACCAGAGCTCCCCTGATACAACGGTAGCCATCCCCAATGACAGCAAGGCCCCGAACTCCTTCTGCAACGAGAACAGCCGAGTCCCCTTCAGGAGAACCAGCCACAGCAGAGCTTCTCCTGGGAAACAGCCGGCCCCCATCTTCTGCTCCCGTTCTCCTTATGTTGTGTCAGCAACAATCCTCAGGTGGATCTTCTATTCCCAAAACCACACTAACTCAGTCCAGCTGGGTGTGCCTGCTCAAGTTGATCATATCGGTCCACCACATATACCATGAATAAAAGTTATCCCTCAGTATCCCAATGGAATTCAGGGCTACCTTACAGACAACCCGAATCCAGAGATGCTGAAGTATTACACACATAGACATAGTATTTGCATATAAACGACACATACTCTCACATATAATTTTTTTTTTTCTTTTGGTGCTAGGGATAGAACTCAGGGCTGAGTGCCTGCAAAGCAAGCACTCTAACCACTGATCTAAATCCCCAGCCTCTCACATATAATTTAAATCACCTCTAGACTTTTTATAATACCTACTATAATGTAAATGCTATGCAAATAGCTGTTATGCTATACTGTTCAGAGAACAATAAGAAAAAATGTCTATACACATTCAGTATAGATACAACCTAACTTCATAGTTTATGTCAGCAATGACAACACTATGGTTGGTTGTGCTACATTTTATAAGTTCAGTGTTCTTATCTGTAAAATCAAGGTATGTGACCTTACAAGGTTGTGTTGAAGATTAAATAAGTTAGCCTTTGATATACATTTTCCATATGACAGATATTATGTTATTCATTAAATAGATATGATTTTTATTATAGTCTCAGAAGTCAAACTAGGGTGAAAATAACTCAGCAATTCTAGTGTACTCTAATACTTCTTTTCAGTTTTCACTGCCCGATACTATTGCAGGTTTTTATTATTTTATATTGTTGACAGCCTCCCCGAGTTCATTCTCATCCCTACCAACTGTTTCCCATTGCTACCAGGCTAATCTTTTTCATACAGTTTTATTTTATCACTCTCCCTTGCAGTGTTTGTAACTGTTCCTTTTCACTGACAGTCCAAGGCCAGAGCCCCCTGCTTGATTTTCAAGGTCTGATATTCTTTGGCACCCCCCTCGCCTGCCCAAATGTTGTATTCACATTTTTTTCTGTCCCATCTGCCTCAGCTCTGTATTACTCTGTGATTTTCCTTGGCAAGAAGCTTCCACTAGAACATTCCAGCCTTTCAAAATCCTAACACATTTATTTATTTATTTATTTATTTATTTATTTATTTATTTATTTATTTATGGTATCGGGGATTGAACTCGGGGCCTCATGCTTGCGAGGCAAGCACTCTAACCACTGAGCTAAATCCCCAGCCCTCCTAACACATTTTAAAGATTCAAATATTATAACATAACTAAATCCTCACTGGAGTAATCAGCTTGGCGATAGACACGAGTTTAGAGCCTACTAATGCACTGAGATACATTCTTTTTTTTTTTTGATGCACTGAGATACATTCTTTTTTCTTTTAATTTTTACCAAGAACATGTATTGGTACATTGTATACATTCTTGACAGCCTCAAGTTACTACTATAATTTGTGTGGACTTTGCTTAACACGTGCATCAGCTGGAGTAGAACCAAAATTTGATCCCATATCTGACCGAATTCTATTTCTTATAGCTCTGCAGAGTTGTTCTTATAATATCTTATTCAATTAATATTTACTACTATCTGTATTATAACCTATGATATTCTTTATTATTCTGGACCTATAATAGGAAGTTAATAAATATTTCATAATATCATTAACTATCTTCTAAACCTATCAAGTTACCTTGATGTTTTATAAGGATGTATCTTACAAAACTTACTTGTATTGACATTTATATCATAAATCATAT
>PVJO010033428.1:0-12095 GCA_004026905.1 Hystrix cristata
TAGCAAAACTTTAAAAATACATAATGCAAAAATGTGGTTTATCCATTTTCATACACATAAAATCTAGGCACTCCAAATGGGGCAAGATTTCTTGCATTGCAGTCTAGGTAACTTTATACTGGATGTTGATAGGCCAGTACAGATTCAGACCTTGAACGTGGAGTTACTGTTCTTGGAAAGGTAAAAACAAAAACCAGCCATCTTAAGATTAAGACAAAATGTTTTATTCCTGGTTACATAATATTATAAACTTGGGATTTCTTTCACATTGATCTAAGGGGTCTTCCTTCTCATCCTGTATAGTCCTCAACTCTTCTGCCTTTTCTTTATAAGCACGCACCCTGATCTCCTCCCCCAAGAATGAGGGTCATGTAAAAAGTAAGAGATTCTTTGGAAATGTCTGCTGCAGAGGGCTTGGAGCTTGCTCACTTGCACCAGGGACTTGGGGAAAGATCCCAAGTCTTTACTCCTCTTGTGTGAGAAGGAGGCTGAATTGATTTACATTTTCTTTTTAAAAAAATTTTTATTGGTATGTGTTTGTCACACATAATTATTACATTCATTGTGGGGAATTGGCACATGTACATGATATTTCTCGATTCTTTTTTTTAACTCCTTACCCTCCTCCCTCCCTTCCTCTCCTGAACCCCTTCTTCCATACACACACACACACACACACACACACACATGTATATATGTAAATATATATATTTAGATGTATGTTTGTAGTATATGATGATCACATTCCTCTTAGGGACTTGGTTTGTGTACACAGTATTTCACAGATCTCCTACCTTTTAATCTGAGTTTCTTCTCATCCCTGTCCCTCCCTCCATCTCTTGGTTCCATTCCCATCTGCCCAAGATCCATCTTTCTTTTTCCTATTGTCTGTCTTTTATTTTGCACTTTACTTATACTGTATATTGAGTTTCTCATATAAGAAAAATCATGTGATATTTAAGTTTATGTGTCTGATATACTTCACTTAACATTATGGTCCCAGGGTGCATCCATTTTCCTACAAATGACTCAGGTTTATCTTTCTTTATGGCAGAGTAGTACTCCAATGTGTATAAATACCACATTTTCTTTGTTCATCTGGTCACGGACATATAGGCTGCTTCCAAGATTTAGCTATTGTAAATTGTGCTGCTGTAAACATGGGTATGCATGTATTACTGTACTATGATATCTTTAACTCTTTTAGGAAGATGCCTAGACGGAGAAAAGCTGGGTCAAATAGAATTTCTACTTTTAGTTTCTTGAGGATGCTCCATACTGATTTCCATAGTGGTTGTACCAGTTTATACTCCCACTGACAATGAAGAAGTGTTCTTTTTCCCTGCTGGCTCTCCAGCATTTGTTGTAACTTGATTTCTTGATGATAGCCATTCTTTCTGGAGTGAGATGAAATCTTAGTGTTGTTTTAATTTACATTTCTCAACTGGCCAGTTATGTTGAACATTTTTTCATGTATTTGTTGGCCATCTGTACATCTTCATCTGAGAAGTGTGTCTATTCATTTCAGATGCCCATTTTTTAATTAAGTCTTTAAATTTGGGGGAGTATAATTTTTTTGAGTTCTTTGTATGTTCTAGATATTAGTCCTTTCTCTGATGAGTAGCTAGCAAAATTTTTCCCCATTTTATAGGTTGCCTCTTCACTCTGTTGGCAATTTCATTTGCTGTACAGAAGCATTTTAATTTAATATGACTCCATTTGTTGATTCTTGGTATTGTTTCTTGTGCAACTGGGGTTCTGTTCAGAAGGTCTTTGCCTATGCCTGTGTCTTCTAGCGTTTTACCTGTTTTGTCTTCCAGCTGATTGTTTCTGTTTTAATATTTAGATTTTTGATCAATTTGATTTTAGTACAAAGTGGGAAATACATCTCTAGGTTCAATCTTCAGCATGTGGTTAGCCAGTTTTCCCAGTATCATTTGTTAAAGAAGCTATCTTTCCTCCAGTGAAAGGACTTGACCTCTTTGTCAAGTAGAAGGCAAGCGAGTGTGCCTGGCGTTGTTTCTGCAACCTCTGTTCTCTTCCACTGATACACATGTCTGTTTGCTTGTTCCCCCTTGCTGATACCATGCTGTTTTTATCACTGTAGCTTTGTAGTATAACTTGAAGTCTGGGATTCAAGACTTCTGTGATGCCTCCTGCCTTCCCCTTATTGCTCAGAATTGCTTTTGCTATTGCTGTTGCTTGGTTCCATATGAATTTTGGGTTGTTTTCTCTAGTTCTGTGAGGAGTGCTATTGATATTGATTGGGATTGTATAAAATCTGTAGAACAGTTTTGGAAGCATGGCCATTTTGACCATATTGGTTCTGTGTATCCAGAAACAAGTGATATTTTTCTGTTTTCTGATCTCTTCTTCAATCTCCCTTTTCAGAGTACTGTAGTTTTCATTGTAGAGATCTTTCACTTCCCAGGTTTGGTTAATTCCTAAGTTTTTCATTTTTCTTTGATGTGTTGTAAAAGATTTCCCTAATTTCTCTCTCAGGAAGTTTGTTTGTCTGATCGCCCCCATCCTCACCCCACCCTGGTTCTCAGGAACCCTATTGATTTTTGAGTGTTGACTTTCTATCCTGCTATACTATTGGATTTGGTTATTAATTTTAGGAATATTTTGGTGGAGTTTTTAAGGTCTTCTATGTAGAGGACCATGTCATCTACAAATAATAGGCAAACTTCTTCCTGTCCTATCTATATGTGTTTTAGTTACTTTTCTCTCATTGCTGACACAAAATACCTGACACCTAAAGTTGAAGGGGGAAAGGTTTATTTAGTTCACGGTTTGTAGAGGTTTCAGTCCATGATCAGTTGGATCCAAGGCAGGGTGGCACGGCAGACAGGCAGAAGATAGCAAGGCAAGAAAGGGGCCTGATACTTATATTTTATCCAGGCTGCTGGGATTAGGGCAGTGCCAAATCAATCAGTGGATGGATTTAGTAATCACACACCCTTAATTCCAGCATCACACAGTCTTGATTCAGTCACCTTTGAAAAAGCCCCACCTATGACTGCATGAGACTTTGGGGGGACATCTAGGCACAAACCATAACCATATCCCTTTTATTTCTTTCTCTTGCCTGATTATTCTAATGTTTTGAGAACTATATTGAACAGGAATGGTGATGGTGGACACTTGTTCCTGATTTTAGAGAGAAAGCTTTCTTTCAGCTGCTTTCCATTTAATATGAAGTTGACTGTTGGTTTGTTACAGATGGCCTTTATCAGATTGAGGTAAAGAGCTTTTATACCTATTTTCTTTAGTTTTTTTTGTTTGGTTTGTTGCTTGGTTGGTTGGTTTTTTGGTGTGCTGGGGATTGAACTTAGGGCCTTGTGCTTGCCTTGCAAGCACATCTTTAGGATTTTTATCATGAGTGGATGTTGGATTTTGTCAAATGCTTTTTCTCCATTCACTGAGATGATCATGTGACTTTTGTCCTTGCTTCTGTTTATGTGGTATATTACGTACATGGATTTGTGCATGTTGAGCCTTCCCTAAATCCCTGGAATGAATCGTATTTTGTCATGATGTATGATCTTTTTTATAATTTGCTGCAATCTGTGTGCCAGTACCTTATTGAGGATTTTTGCATCTATATTCATTAGAGATTGGCCTGTAGTTTTCTTTTTGGTTAGGTCCTTTTCTGGTTTTGGAATCAGGGTGATGCTTGCTTCTGGGAATCACTTTGGGAGTATTTCCTCTTTGATTTCATTGAAGAGTTTGAGGTGTGTTGGATTTAGATCTCCTCTAAAGTTCTTATAGAATTGGCAGCATATCTATCAAGACCTGAGCTTTTCTTAGTTGGTACTTTTCATTATTATTACTTCTTTAATTTCATTGCCTGTTATTGGACTATGCTGGATTTTTATATCTTCTTGGTTCAGCTTTGGTAGTTCATATATATCTAGAAATCTATCCACTTCTTCTGAATTTTCCATTTTATTAGGTACAGGTTCTTAAAGTAGTTAGCAATAATCTTTTGGCTTTTGGCAGAATCCACTGGGATTTTGCCTTTTTAATTTCTAATTGCATGGATTTGGGTTTTTTCTTTCCTTACTTTGGTAAGATTGGCTAAGGGTTTCTTTATTTTATTTTTTCAAAAAACCAGCTCTTCTATTTATTGATTCTTTGTATTGTTTTGGTACTCTCAATTTCATTAGTTTCTGCTCTGGTCTTTATAATTTCCTTCCTCATGCTAGCTTTGGATTTGGATTGTTCTTGTTTTTCTAGGACCTTGAGGATCATTAGGTTATTTATTTGTGCTCACTCTGTTTTCCTGATGTGGATATTTATTGCTATAAACTTCATTGTGTCCTATAGGTTCTGGTATGTCATGTTGGCATTATCATTTGATTGTAGAAACTAATTTGTTCTTTAATTTCATCTGTGATGCATTGATTTTTCAAGAAGGTATAATTTAATTTCCATGTGTGTACATAGTTTCTGTGGTGTCTTTTGCCTTCTAGTTTCATTTCACTATGATGTAATAATATGCATAGCATAATTTCAATTCTACTTTTACTTAAGCATGCTTTATTGGCTCGTATGTGGTCTATTTTGGAGAATGTCTCATGGGCTGCTGAGAAAAATGTATAGTCTGTTGTTGCTGGATGGAAAAATCTGTAGATATCTATCAAGTCCATTTGTCCAAAGGTTTGGTTTAGCTCTGATATTTCTTTATTGATTTTTTTTTTTTTGGTCTAGTTGATCTATCCTTTTGTGACAGTGGGATATTGAGGTCCCCTGTTACAATTGTATTAGTGTTTATCTGATTTTCCATATTTATTAGTGTTTGTTTTATAAAGTTGAATGTGCCAGTATTTGGTGTATATATTTATAGTTGTTAATTCCTCTGTTGAATTGTTCCCTTAACCAATATGTAGTGACCTTCTTTGTCTCTTCTGATCAGTCTTGGCTTGAAATCCACTTTGTCTGAAATTAGGTTAACAACTTCTACTTTTTTCCAGATTTCTTTTGCATGGAATATTGTTTTCCATCCTTTCATTTTTAATCTGTGAGTTTGGATTTGGGTTAAATGTGTTTCTTCTGTACTATATGTTGTTGGGGTTTGTTTGTTGATCCATTCTGCCAGTCTGTGTCTTTTGACTGGGGATTTGAGACCATTCACATGGAGAGTTATTACTGAGAGTTACTGACTTTCCTGTCATTGCATTATTTTCCTATTGCTAATTTCCTTATTATTTTCCCTTTTAATTAGTTGCTCATCTCACCAGGTGTAGTCATTCTTTTTTACTTATTGGCATTGTTGGCTTCATTGTCTCTTTTATGATCTCCTTGAGAATTTTTATTATGCTGATTTGGTGGTCATGAATTTTTTGAGGTGCTCCTCGTCATGGAAATACCCAATTTGTCTGTCAGTTTTAAAAATTTTAAAGAAAAGTTTTACAGGGTTTGAAGCACTTCACTCCAAGCCCTCCTGGCCTGGTACCGCTTTGAGTACAGTGGTACCTTGATTGATGAACACTTTTGTTTGCAAACAGTTTGTTTTGCGAACAGAAGTATTTGGCAAAAGTTTGTTTTTGTTTACAGACTCTACATCGGGTGACAAACATGACTGCTGCCGTCCTTTCTACATGAACATGAACATGGCCATCTTTTTTCAGAATTGTGGAACAAATTAATTATGTGAACCAAGGTACCACTGTACTTGGTCTTCGAAGCCGTCATTGTCTTTTAGTTCTGATACTTTTATTGTAATTTTTTTTTTTTTTTGGTGGTGCCGGGGATTGAACTCAGGCCCTTGTGCTTGCAAGGCAAGCACTCTAATCACTGAGCTAAATCCCCAGCCCCTTTTGTTGTAATTTTTAATCTACTGTATTTCTGATTGAAACCTTTTCGTGGACTCTAATTCTTTGCTCTCTGATCATTCATGTTTTGTATCAGTTTGTTTAGCTCAGCTAGTTTTTTATTAGTGTGCTCTAAAAGTTCCTGGATCATTTTGGTTATTACTTCCATTGTCTCTTTAGTTATATTTTCTATGATCCCGCTGAGTTCTTCTTTCACCTTTGTCTAACCACTTCTGTTATCCTTTCAAGCAATTTGGCTGTGTGGCTTATGGTGTTCTCACACATTTTGCTCCCTGGATTGGCTTTGGAGAATTGGGAGTTTTGAGAGGTATTTTGTTGCCTTGTTTTCTCATTTTTCTATTTTTTGTTTTGTTTTGTGCTGACATTTGTAGTGTAAAGACTTTCTTGCTAGTATGTAGAACTCTTTAGTTAATCACTTTTCAGCAAGGTATTTTGTGCACAGCTTAACTATAGTCCTTTGCCTCTGCCCCAAGATCTGACCACCTTGGTTAATTTGGGAGGGGAAGATGCAGTGTAATTGGCCTAACACCAAGTTCTTTGAGGAAGTACCCTACTATTGTTATGTTGCATAGGTAACCTAGGCAATGACTTACAGAAAAAAACCATGACTAGCAACAATTATGTGATTCTTGTAATATCAAGCATATCAGCTACAGTAGTATCATCCAAGACAAAGTGAATATTAATGTACAATAAGAACCAATTGTGTACTGCCCTTAACCCTAGAGAAGGAATGAACAATTATAATGTAAACATCAAGGTAACCCAGATATTGACCCACTGCTAATAATGTACTAAATGTGACTGCTATATACCTGCTAGTAATAGAAAAGTATTCAACAGTAAATAATTTTATTGAGTCTATTATCTATAGACCAATAAGCCTTTACAGTTATACTCTTAAAGATATAAGGGATTGGGAACAGGGGAATGCAAGAAGAAAAATTTGAAAACTTAAACTATATGATACGAGAAAGAGGAGAGAGAGGTTGCAAGGGATAGAAGTAGATAAAGGTAACAAAAAAACTGATAAGAAACAGGATATAAAAAAAAATAAGGGAGAAAAAAGAAATTACATGGAGAATAGAAATAAGAGAAAAAAATCAAAGGGAGAAAAATGAAAAGGGAGAGAAAAAATATGAAGAAAGAAAAAAAAGAAGAAAGAGCTATAGAAAAAAAACAGCAAGGAAAAAGGACAGGGGAAAAAGAGGGCAGGAAAGAAAGGAGGGAAAAAAAAAAGAACCACACACACTCATTTAAAAGGAAAGGAAAAGAAATTTTCTGTGTTCTTGAATACATTATTTTCTTCCAGGATCTATAATTTTAGGGCAGTGTCCAAGTCAAGACATGTCCCTGTTCACGCTGGTAGATAATAAGGCCCCAGGTCCATGTGGGGTACAGGCAGCAGCAGGCAGTAAGATTAGGGTGAGGGTGCCAGTGACTTTCAAATCCAGAACAACTCAGGCTGGGCCTGGCCTCTGGCTGTGGGAGCAGAACCTGTGTCCTTTAGGTCAAACCCCTTGGGGCCATCTCTTTCCAGCCTATTTCCTTGGCTATTTCCTGTGGCCGTCTCTCACCTACTCACTGTGGGGACGTAACACTGGGAGCCCTGAAATGAAGCCATGTGGCTGCCCTGAGCCCTGGGTTCAAGCAGTCAACCCTTCCCTGGAGTGGTGTCCAACCAAGCACTCTCTGCAGCAATACAGTGGACACTTGTGCTGTAGTCATTCACCAGGACTTCCATTGGTGCAGAATCCTGCACTGTCCCGGCAGATCCCAGCACTCGCTGGTCCATTCTGCTGCTGCATTTCTCTCTGAGGCTCCCCAGAGTCCCCAGCATTCACTTCATCTCTGTAGGTTTGGTCTCTGTTTTCCTGTGAGCCATAAACTGGCCAGGGAGAAAGTGCAGATGGTCCCTTCCCTTCTAGTGTTATGTTCAGTCCCTTCAGTTTCTCTGCAGCTTTCAATTTTCCTATCAGATCCCTCTTGGTTCCCGGGATCTACATCAGTGTGTGGATTCCAAATCTCATAGAATCTGAGTTGTTATCACTTACCACTCTGCCGAATTTTGTTTTGTTTTGTTTTGGTTTTTGGTTTTTTTTGGTAACCTGATTTAAATTTTTATTTTCTTTAATAAGAAACTTTACATTTAAACAGATACAGATTACTCAAGTTCTTTGATGAGCCCTTTCCCATTCCTCCTTCTTGCATCAGTGTAGAAGTAGTTTGGGTAGGGGAGGAATTTGCATTATTTGTAAGATTTTCTTAATTTTTGATTAGGTGTATTTGCTGATTAACCAAAATAGAGAGGCAGCTGATTTTTTTTTTTTTGAGAATCACAAGTATGTTTTGGCAGAGTATGAAGCTATTAATTCTTCTCCCAAACTTTCCATTTAAAGATATCTTTAAAGAGAAATTTTCTTGCTGGAGGTGTAATTTAGTGGTAGAGTACTTGCCTACCATATGCTAGATCCTGTGTTTGATCTCCAGTAAGGGAAAGAGAGAAAGAAAGGAGAGAGGAGATGGAAGACAGCACAGGGATGGAAGGGAGAGGAGGAATAAGAAGAAGAAAAAAGAAACTTTCTTGTTCTTTTATTTAAATGAGAATGTTTTGTTTAAGTAAGAATCTTTACTATGCTGTCCAGGATTAACATTCTGTGATTCTGTGAAATTTATTTATGTATTCAGTAAGTCTCACTTTGGAGATACATATATCTCCAAATACATATCTTGGTACAGTGGTACCTTGGTTCACAAACTCAGTTTGTTCCATGATTCTGGAAAAGATGATCACGTTCCTGCTCGTGCAGGGAAGATGGCTACGGTCGTGTTGTCACTCAATGCAGAGTTTGCAAACAAAAGCAAAATTTTGCTAAAGCTTTTCTTTGAGAACCAAATTGTTCACAAACAGAAGTGTCTGTGAACCAAGGTACCACTGTACACCTCCTAAACCGCTTATAGATGCATTGAAACCAAGGATTAATACTGATTGCCATTTTAGCACATCTTTTATTCTTAAAACCGCAACAAAAAATACTCTCCTCCCTTCCAGACTGACTGCCATGTTACTTCAGTATTTTTGTTTTTGTTTTTGCATTAAACACAATATAGCAAATGGAGTTGTTGCGGACTCCAGCAGCTCTGATCTTTCTATAGTAGTTCTCATCAGCATTTCTCATATAATCCTATATTTAGGAAATAATAGCTTACAGAAATTTCATTCTTTAAATTTAAAGTAGTTGAAAAGCAATTTTTAACACTAAAGTTTCATTTGTGACATTGAAAATTATACATATTTACCACCATTCAAACATTTAAAATTTAATATGAAAAAAGTCATTTTAACAATGATGGTCTTTGAGGCCAAATATTTATATAAATGGTAATCAATGAAGCGTAAGTACAGTGACTTTGCGTATAAAGATTTGCCAGAACAGAAACAATATTAACTTTTTTCTTCAGATGGTATGAAATAACTTTATAGTTACGTATTGCTTGGTTCATCTCTCTCTCTAGGTGAATATGTCAAACCTTTTACACCAGAGAAAGCGAAAGAAATTATAATGTCTTTACAGCAGCCTGCCGTCTTCTGTAACATGGTTTCCGACTGGCCGTCGAGACACTGGACTGCTGGACACCTCTCTGAGGTCCTGCGTGGCAAGCAGATCCGATTCCGAATGGGGAGGCGGAGTGCGGACACAGGTGGGACTGGAGGCAGCCGTGACAACACTGCTCTCCAGTAGCTGTCCACTTCTCGGCACAGGTGGTTTCCTGTCTTGAGAGAGCCTTTATTTCTAATCCTTTTAATCTTTCATTGTACAGATAAGAAAATTTTCCTAGAAAGTTTGGAAAAACAGTTTGGCCTAAGCTTTTTTGTTTTGTAGACTAAATAGCCTATAGTTTAAACCCTCATACAAGATATTATTTTTTGTGGCGTATACATATGTAAATTGCTATACATTGTGGCTCATTGAAGTGGTAGACCCTTAATAAATACTTGTCCGTATGCTGTTATTTATGTTCCCATGTGACTGAAAAAGAACAGTACTACCCAAAACTACAACTCTACAATGTAGCAATACAATACCAGTACTGCAGTCTACAATCCCTTCCACTTTTGACTGATGTAGAACATGTCCTCGTGTCCTTTCGTTTGTAGCTTCAGGCTATTTATAGTGCTCACTTGTCATTTTACCCTTTGCTTTATCAGCTGCCTGATCTGTATTACACTGAACAAGCATGAAATGTAGATAAAGAAGCCTTTTTTTTTGTGGTGCTGAGGTTCAAAGCCAGGCCCTTGCACTCTGCTGTGGAGCTGTTCCCTTCCTCCACATGTGGTTTTTTTTTTTTTTTGAGACAGGGTCTTGCTAGGTTGCCCAGGCAGGGTTTGAACTCCGAGGCTCAAGCCGTCCTCCTGCTTCAGCCCGTCGAGTAGCTGGGACTATACCACTGTGCCTGACCGTTTTTTTATTCTCTTAAATTGATTAGTTTTGCCCGCTCCCTTTTCTTTCTTGTGTACTTCTAATATTTGGGGGACTTTGCCCTATTGTCAGACCAAGCGATTACCATTAACTCTAAAATGTACTTAATATAAAGGAGAGAAACAATGTTTTTAATCTAACAGAATCCATAACCCTTGTCTGGTGTTTAACATGTCTTTCTGTATGGGTAAGATTGGTAGTGCAGAAAACTCAAGAGTTTAAGCTTCTTGGTAATGTGGCTTATGAGTATCTATTAATAGCTCAGGAGGAACTAGAAAATTCCCCCCTTCCTTTCTAGCTTCTTTGTCTCATGTTGACTTTGTCATATATTCTGGTGTCTTGTGATTTAGATTCTAAGTATCCAGCACCAAGCTGCTCTTGTGTCTCCATGGCTGCCCTCTAGTCAGCATTACCTGGCTCTCACTTCCATAGCTCCCGTGGCCTTGTCCCTAGTCCTAGTCTCTCTGAGTGCCTTCCCTCCTTGTGCCGTTCCTCAGATGGTAACCAGAGGCAATTTATTAAAAAAAAATTTTTTTTAATCTTGTATCTCTGCTTAAAACCCTTTAAAGCCATTATTTTTAGGCTAAAGACCAAATGTTTGGTGTGGAAGGTCCAGCTTAGTATATGTGCTGCCAAAGCAAGCACAAAAGGCCCAGCTTAGTTTCTCTGAGCACAGGCATATTCTCAGTTTCTGTATTTCCACGAATTTGCTTCTTTCTACTCCAGAGCCTTTGTGTATATAGTTCTCTGTGTCTGACCATTCTCTTTTCTCATTTTTCTTTCCTCTAGCTTTACCTGGTTAGTTCTTCTTCTTTTTTAAACTCTTGGCTTAAATGACATTTTTTTCCTACGCCTGTCCTTCTCTATCCCCTAAATCAGGTGTGGCTATCAAATTATACCAGAACACTTCCCTTGTATTCTTCTCCCCGCCCTTCTCCCCTCCTCCCTCCCTTCCCATCTCCTCTCCTCTCGTCTCCTCTCCTTTCCTCTCCCAGGGAGCACTGAGCTACATTCCCAGCTCTTTTTATTATTTTGAGAAAAAAGTGTCACTGTATTGCTCAAAATGGCCTTGAACTTGTGATCTTCCTGCCTCAGCTGCCTAAATAGCCAGGATTATAGGTATGTGTCACCATGCGACACACCTTATGTTTCTTAGCAACACTTAGAATGGTTAAAATCACATGGTTAGTTGTGTAAGTAATTACCTGATGAGACTCCCTTCTTTTCAAGGTAGTTTTTGTGAGGTCAAGGGCCATGTCTGATGATGGGCGAGCAGCTAATGGACAGTCGGGTTTGTGGAGTAGAACAACAAGAGGCTTTTGTACACAGGACAGGAGCTTTGCAGAAAGGTGGTTTCCATTTATAGTCTTCAAAACATGTGTTGATTCCCATTTTGCCACTCCTTTGCCAAAATGGAGATTTATCTTAAAAAAAAAACTTTCTGATTGGTGAAAATGGTATCTCATTGTTTTAATTAACATTTCTTTCATTGCTGATAATATTGAACATAAGTTCACATTTGTTAGTAATTTGTAATTTTTTCTCTTCCTTGACTCTATTACAGCTTTATGGTTTCAAGAATTTTTTTAATTATTTATGTATTAAGAATATTGTGTTGTTATAAGCACGTTTCTCAGTTTATATTTTACATTTTCATTTTGCTTCACATTTTTACAATCTATTTGATTGTTATGGTTGTATAAGTAAGGATATCTTTGTAGCCTCTATTGAATGTATTTATTTCTGTCTTAAATCTTGTCTAGAGTATTTCTAG
>PVJO010033429.1:0-12104 GCA_004026905.1 Hystrix cristata
TGGTTATGTTTAATAAAACCTCAGATCCATGCATCTGCTTTGCTTCAGGGGCCCTGGCATCAGCTCACTGTAGGATTCCCGTGCTGATGCAGCCAGATTGCTGCAGCCACCAACGTCCCTGCAGACTGACAGCCGGCCTTAGAGCCTGCTCCCGGGCAACCATGCGCCTCAGGTGCAGCCTCCTACAGTTCCTCCCCACACCACGCAACCCGACTTTCTTCTTACACCCCGGGGCTTCTCCACTGAGGCAGGAGAGAGGTCGGGACTCATGTGGCATCCATGCCCAGGCAAGGGAAGCAGGTGACTCAGGGAAGGAGTCTGAACCACTGAGAGTCAGAAGTCAACAAATAAATTTGCCATCTTGACTTTCATGGACTATTTGCAGAGGCAGAGACTGGAGACAGTCTCTGTGAAAACGTCTTGAGAAACTGGGTTAATCGGCTTATCAGGAAACTATGGCCTGCTGGGTAATGAACTCTCCCACAGTTGTTCTCCACTCCTTCTCTGTTTCATTTCCCTGACTCTGGCTTCTTAGCCCTGCACCCCTCAGCAAAGTGATAGCACAGAAAATGACTATCTCGCATGTACTACGTGCTCACTGTCTGTCTGCCACAGTGCTAAAAAGTTCTACCTCTATCACCTCAGCTCATGATACCAAGAATATCACCATTTACTAGCATTTACGACAAGCACTGGCTTAAACGCCTTAAAGTCCTTGCAACAACTCCATGCGATACATACTATTATCATGCCTCTGGGACAGACAAAAGCAAAGTACAGTCAGCTCAGCATCCCCGAAGTCAAACAATTGCAAATCAAAACTACCTGGGAAACCATGATCGAATCTGTCCTAAACACGTACAGACTCATTTTTCTTGTCATCATTTCCTGAACTAGCTAAGTCATTGCACAGCATTTACACCACATCAGGTGTAAGTAAGTTAGAAATAATTTAAAGGTAAATGGAAGGATTTGCATAGGTCACATGCAAATACTATGCCATTTTGTAGACGAGATCTGAACATGCACCGGTTTGGCCTGGCTGGGGGGAAGGAGCTGTCCTGGAATCCATCCCCTACAAACACGAAGGGATAACAGTCTAAGTCACATGCCGAAGGGGACACAAATACCCCCTGGCCAGATGAAATATTCAAAACACCACTATGAGGTGGGGCTATCACTACCCCTTTGAGAGATGGGAAACAGTCTCAGAGAGCTCAAGTACTTGATAAAAGCCACGCAGCTGCCACCGTAGCGACAGGAAGGCTGGGTGCTGCCGCAAGGAGCAACGCTTGTTCTTGGTGAGCAGCATCAAGAAAGGTTCACGTCTTCTCAGTCTTAGACTAGGAAGCCTGCACCAACTATGCTTGCTTAAAGCCTCTTCCAGCCCTGATATGTTCACTTGTGGGCCTCTAGTGTTAATTCCAGTTAGATCTTGTACCAAGATCCTCTTTTTCACCCTTTGCCCTAATCTTCCCACTTACCTAGTTCCAAGCGTCAAACTCTATAATCACCCTGAGCTTTTCTAAAAATATAAAAATACTTGATTGTGATAGGTTGTGACAAAGAGCGCTCACACACATTTGCTGCCCATCTCTGGAGGGGATTTTTTAACTTTTATTTTTATTAGTACATGTTTGCAGTGCATAATGCTTACATTCACCATGCAGAGCTGGTACATGTACATAACATAACTGAATTCTTTCCACATCCCTCCTGGAGAAGAGTTTTGCTTTTTATTCCTTTAACTTGGCCACATGACTCACTTTAGTCAGAGAACTTTGGACAGAAGTGATACACAGAGTAGTAATTTAAAGAGCAGTGAATACTCCGCCTTTCTTGTTTTCCCACAACTTACAACAAATTTTCCTGTCAGCCTCCTAACTTCAGTCATGCTGGGTCCTGCAGGAGAACAATGTGGAGGAGAGAGGTGGTCAGTTCGTGGGGGTAAACCTTTGGTATTGCACCTCACTGAGACTCGAGGGCTGCCCACTGCAACAACACTCGGCCTCCCTGTTGATACAGAAATTAATACAAGAAGTAGGGCACCTCCATAACAAAACAAATAAACTAAACACGTGTGCCTTTGCTCTCTGGGACCAGGCAATAGGCAGAAAGGAAACTATATTCCTGAAGACTTGATTGGTGTTGGTTCATATTTTACAGGTAGGGAACGTTTGATAAAACTGTCATCAGAAATAAACTGGATGAGAAAAATGTGCCTGATAAGATTGGCAAGTAGGCAGGTGATGTGTAATGATTACTATAGACTACATTTGACAAGGACTAGAATAAAATATGTGTTATGTATTAGATCATGCCTTCTCCCTCTCAATTCCTATGTTGAAGTCCTGATGCCCCAGTTCCTCAGAAAGTGACCTTATTGGAAAACAATAAGGTCATTTTTTTCACAGAGGAAATGAAGAAGAGGTCACTAAGGTAAGCTCCAGTTCAACATGACTGGTGTCCTTGTGAAAAGGACAAATTTAGACACTGAGATGTACACAGAGGGCAAGTGAGGTGAAGAAATAGAGAGAAGACAGCCATCTGCAACCCAGGGGGAGAGGCCCACAGCAGACTGCCTACACAACCACAGAAAGAACCAACCTCACGGAAACTTTGGTTTTCGACTTCTGCTGCCCAGGAGTGGAGAGAATAAATGTCTGTTGTTTGAACCACCCAGTCTGCAATACTTTGTTATGGGAGCCCTTGCAAACTAATACAAGAGGGGTACAGGGCAGAACCAGAAACCTTGTAAATGGAAGTGAAGGAAATAAAGAGTCAAGTTCTAGGATTTACAGGGTTGAAAGAGACAACTCTTTCTCCTCCCCAACAATCAAAGATAAAATTGAGAAAGGCTCCAGGCAGCCTTGAGCCCAGTATTAAATCAAAGGGTCAGACAACCACCACCCCCATGAAAACATGAGCAAGTTACAGTAGGGCAATAAATTCTTTACATCGAAAATACAGGAAAGAAAACTCAGTCTTTTTGTGAAATCCTGATAGGTTCAAGGTGAGTGTGGCTCTTAGTACATAAAGTTGACTGAAATTAAACAGATGATTAAAATGAACAAGTTTTATCCTGTTTTATAGCCAAAGAACCACACTAGCATATGGCTAAAGAAGCGACTATAGAAACAAAATAATCCTCACACCTCTAGCCATCTACGGGTAAGAAGTAGACTGGCAGAGTCAGCTTTAACAAGCTATAGCAGAAAAGGGAGACTGCCTGTCCCAAAAAAGGGAAACAGAGTCGTGAAAAACAATGCGCTGGAGAACTATTTCCAGAGGGTGGATGTACACATCTGCTCCCTGCTCAGTTTGTAGCTGAAAGGCCTGTGTGTTAAGGGGTCTAGTGGGAACGTACAGGCTCTATTGGGAACGGTGGGACTGTTGAGAGGTGGGACCTCAGGGAGGTTCTTAGGTGATTGGAGGAGATGACCTTGAAGGGGAAGGCAGGACCCTGGCCCCTTCTCTTCCTAGCTCCCTCACCAGGAAGCAAGCAGTCTTGCTCTACCACATCCTTCTGCCATAATATGCTGCCTCATCACAAGCCCAAAACAACAGGCCGATCTTTCATGGACTGCCACCTCCAAAATCATGAGCCAGAATTAAACTTTCCTGTTTATAAATTATCTGGGATATTTCCATATAGTAACAGAAAGTGGCATAGCACCTTCCCTAACTCAGCGGGTCTACACATGTCCCAGTAAATTCCAAAATTCCCCTGCAAGTCACCATTGTGTATTTCCATTCTTTTTCCTTTCAAAAAACATACTTAGTTCAGTAATTCTGATGCAACTACATTGCATGCTATGGGAAGCAGATAATTTGCCTTTTTAGTTCCCAGGCATCTAAAGCCAGAGGAGTCAAATAATTACTCTAGGTAAAGACCCATCACAGGATCCCAGGCTTAGTTCCTCTTCCCATGACTAGTATAATTGTTCTACAGTCTCCCTAGACAGAGGCAGGAGAAAATGTATTTCGTGTAGAAAGGAGACTGAAGCAAATATTTGTGATGAGAAGACTATAATAAATTTTATTATCATTCACAAATATTTGCTGCCTCTTCCTGGGGGAGGCCAATTTTCTGCATGGCCCTGGAACTTGCTTAGAATAAAAAGCAAAATACTTCAAGTCTTGAAGTGGACAAATGGACACTTTGTCATGCTCTTTTTCTTCTGTCACAAGGATGCTCCACATAAAGGATGCTCTCAGTACACTGCAGCAGCCCCAGATGTCCCAGAATGAGCATACGGAGATACCCCAGCCCTTGTTGCTATTAGCCACAGTAAACTTAGCCTATATTAAATGATACAACCATAAAATTTCTCCTCATTGACAGGTCCAAGTCGACTTTCCTTCCACCCCATAAACACTTGGCTCCTGTTTCTCATCCCCCTGAAGCTGAGCCCCAGAGGAACCACACCAAGAACGTGGCCTGATTAAGACTACAGCTGAATGAAGCACTGCACATTGACATCTGCTTTGAAGACTAGAAATACATTCTGCCAGGAGATCTCACATTTTGAAAAATTAAAGTAAAATTATGCTCAAAACTCTCTTGATGAAATGTTTGCAGGCTTCACACCATGACACACCAAATAAGGGACAATCATGTTTCCTTCTCGAGGAGGGACGACTGAGCCACGTCAGGGTATCGAGTGAAACACTTTAGCATATGTCAGCAACTTTTCGATCGGAACTTTAAATGTCACTCACCCCAACTATTATCAAAAAGGAAACCTTCTTTCTCCTAGATCAGATTCTTATACCTGACTGGCAGTTAGAGCTGCTAGTGGCAGCTATCAAACACTATCAAGTCTTGGGGCCTATTTTTGGTCAGATAAATTATGATATCGTGGGGTTGGGTATTTATCTCAAGTGGTAGAGTGCTTGTCTAGCAAGTGCAAGGCCCTGAGTTCAATCCCCAGCAGCCCCCAAAAAGTTACGATATCTGAGGTGTATCCTCAGTATCAGAATCTGTGTGTGTGTGTGTGTGTGTGTGTGTGTGTGTGTGTGTGTGTAATATACCAGGGATCAAACTCAGGACCTTGTACATGCTGGGCAAGTGGTCCACCACTGAGCTGAATCCCTGGTCCTAGCATCAGGATTTTTCAACGTTTCCCAGAGTTGATTCTAATATGCAGCGAGGGCTAAAGACCACTGCACCAGACAGGACACCTCTTGAGAGAAGAGGCTAAGACTGTCTTCTTCAAAACTATATCCCCAGAAATTTATATTATGCCTAGCACACAGCTGACGCTCAGTGAAAGAAAGGAAGGAAGGAAATCCCTTAAATAAAAGCACAGAGCAAAAGATTCCTGGCACACAACAGGCCATCCTATCAGTTTGTGGCTTTCTCCCCATAGCTAATCCATGGCATTTTATTTTTTAAATTCTAATAATTTTCTCTAGAACTGCACTGTCCAATTCAGTAGCTAGTACCCAAAATTTAAATTCGAAATAACTAAAAAAAAAATTAAAATAAAATGTAAAATCCAGTTTCTCTGTTAGACAAGTCACATTTCAAACACTGAATAGCCACATGTGGCTTGCGGCTATGGCACTGGGCAGTGTAGATATACAGCCTTCCCATGCCCAACGTTGCTCTGGAATCACACTAATTTTATTTTTTAAAGTGGCAAGTGACCTTGATGATTTAATTCAACCCTGTCCTTTTATGGGAGGGGTAATTAAATTTAATGATAATGAACATAAGGACATAAATGTGGCTACAAAAAAACAACTGCATGAGATTAAGAAGGGAGAAGTCTGAGCTTAGCAGAAACAAGCCAAAAACAAACCAACCAACAGATCTGGATCTTGGTCTACAATCCTTTTTTTATGAATTAATGCTATTACAGGGCTGCACTGATGGAAACATAGGAACTTGAACAAGGAGAAAATGCTCTGCATGTCCAGGTCAGACCATGTTGGGAGCACCACGTGATATCAGTTTTAGATAGCAAACATCATTAGAAATACAGACAAATGGCCAGGAATTTGAATGAGAGAAAATGATGAGGAAATGTGAAATGGTGTCCTAACAGGAAGCACTAAAGTAAGCAGAAATGTTTACCCTGGAGAAAGGAAAACCATCTACAAATATCTGAGAGACTATCGCATGATTTAGACTTTTTCACTACGGTCACAAATGCTTCATCAAATCATGCCTTTATTGGTTACCAAAGCAAATCTTTCTAGAATGCCAAGTATAAGTTCCAGACATTGTGCAAGACACTGATTTATGATGAAAAACAAAATATGTAATGTTGGGGAGTTATTTGTGACTTACTGGGATATAAAAAATTGAAGGAAATGAGAAATAGGTAATTTTCATTTATGATAAGCATACTAAAGGACTTAACAAGAAGTAGTGAATTGGTAACAAATGGAGGATCCTTAAAAATAAAATAGTCAAGGAAGCCTCTTTGAAGAAGTGACATTTAAGCTGAAACCAGAGAGTTTGTGAGAGCCAAATATGTAAAGTGGAGAGACAAGGAGGTGTTCTGGGCAAAACAATAGGAATGATAATGTGAATCAGAGAAACCTTGGCGTATTCAAGGAACCAAAAAGTGGCAAGTGAAACTGGAGTGATGTAGATGGGACCAAGAGAAGGGCACTGCATTAACCAAGAATAGTCTGCCTCTAAATTATTCCTGGCAGAATACTTCAAAAATAGAATTTGCTGCCTCTTGTCTAGTGTTATCGCCATCGCTGGGCGTGGCGAGGCATAGGAAGGATTTGGGACTAATGGATGACTGGACATTAAGGATTCCCTGAAAGAGTCTTCTCTATAGTGAAGTATGGTGGGTGTGATCAAAACTGCAGTGAATGTTTAAATAAAAATGTGTTACAGTAAAAAAAAAAAATGTGGCCATTAATGCCCTTCAAAATATCCCCACTTACTTTGAATGCACTTATCCCATTTTTCTTGTCCTTTTCTGAAGCAGTTCTGAAAGTCCTCTTTTGTGTCTTTTTCTGGCTGTATCAATGTCTTAAATCAATTCAAAACACTTATAGTAATGTCTGTCAAATAAAACATTATGGTGCCTTATCTACTTTATTCACCAGATCTGGCATCATGCAACTTCTGGTTCTTCCCCAAAGTCAAAAGGACCATAAAAGGTAAAAGTTATGAATCAATTCAGGATATCAAGGCAACCACAAAAGTCCAACTAAAGATACTCATGAAAGAGGACTTGCAAAACTGCTTCCAAAAAGGGGCAAGATGAGAGGATAAGTGTGCTCAAGGCGGGGAAAGGCTATTTTGAGGGGATTAATGGTAATATGTCTTTTACTGTTATAAAATTTTTAATGTAAATATTCATTGTATGTTTTTATCACACCTCACAGCTCAAGAATTTAAGAACCGGGAACAAGGAGGCATGCACAAAGTTGTACACTGCAGTATTATTTGTCAAACATCTGATCTGAGCCACGTGTGCACGAATAGACAAATAGGTGAATACCCTACAGTGTTATGCAGAAGTTTAAAGTAATAAACTAGATGCAAGTATCTTCAAAAGAACAGTAAGCTAAATAAGTCTCAGAAAGATCCATACTGAATTATACCATACAAAATTTTGCAAACCACACAAATCAACAGCTAACATTAGCCAAATGTTTACTACATGCTCCATAACGTTTTTATGTGCATCAACTAGCTTAATCCACAGAGTAATATTATGAGATGAATATTTTATTTATCTATATTACAAATGAGGAGAAAATTAGGCAGAGAAGTTTAAGAACTTGTCCAAGACTACAAAACTAGTAAAAGTCAGAGCTGAGACTTGAACCTATGCAGTGTGTCTCCAAAGACTGCACATTCAGTCATGCCACACATGCCCTTCTGTTATGGTTTGTGTCTAGATGTTCCCTCAAAGCCTCATGTGATAAGAGATAGCTGGATCTAGAGTGTGTGGTTACTAAATTGATCCACTGATCGGTTTGGCATGGTTCTGCTGGAATCAAGGATGTGAAACTAAAATTAAGGGTGGGAGTGCTACCCGCCCTAAGGACAGGTAGCCTAGATAAAAGATACAGGAAGAAGCTAACTAGCTGCTTGTTTGCATTGCTTATGTGCGTACATTCCTTGCATTTCCTCACTTTACTTTGCTGGCGGTCTGCCATGCCTGTCCGCCCTGCCTCTGCCATGCCGCCCTGCCTCAGACCCAGCGGACTATAGACTGAAACCTCTGCAGACTGTGAGCTAATAAACCTTTCTTCCCCTAACTTTGGGTGTCGGGTATTCTGTCCCAACAACGAGAGAAAAGTAACTAAAACACCTTCTTATTACATATCTTGTAGATGGACACATACGAATATATAAATGTGCTACTATATTAGCTTGCATGCGTCTGCACCCACCTACAGACCATTGACCATATTAGCAATGGCCTCTGGGGAGGCTCCTAGAAAAAAGAACTGTGAGACAAACACAGGGACTTAAATTTATTTTGTAACTATTCTTTAAAGATGCTAAGCACATGTAACAAACCATTTATTGACGCTGGGAGACAGCTGTCTGGTCACTGCTTAATATCATCTTTTGCTCTCCTGCCTATTTTTTGTTGCTTCACAAAATAATTGCCTGACGGGCTAAAAATTCTGTAACTTTGAAGACCAGAGGCTTGGCGAGGTTAAGTGCTTTACTCAGGGGTCAAAAATAAAAAAGCCAAGGCCAAGCCTGGGTCACCAGGCATGTCACCTGCCCTGCTACCTCACACTGCAAGGAAGTCTGTGCACAGTCATTTCTCACAGATCGAAAGATGAGAACAGAGTCACCCTTGCGTATCACTCCATCTTGGCTTCACTTCATGCACTGGCTGCATCCATGAAGAGTTGTATTTAAATAAAATACTTGCATATCAAATAATCTTCCCAGTGATTTGCACTCTACTTTTAGGACACATTCCCACAAAAAAGAAAATCTAGACTCACTATGTTAAAATAAATCCCAACTAAGAATCAAATCATTCATCGAAGGGCAATGTAGTCAATGCCAATACAATTCTCTCACAATGATCTCTCTAAAAAACCCAGTCAAATGACCACAGAGATTAGATTTTATATCCACACCTATTAAAACACAGCCCCACAGCTCTTTCTGATTTTCCTTCATGTGCCCATTACACAGCCAGATTGCCAGGTCTTCATCTCCAGGCATTCAGCAGGCCACTACAAATAGAAGAATCATGAAAATCCTGAGAAACAGAATTAGCCAAGACAGGGCAACATCTGTCCAGGTTGGCTTAAAGTATCTGTCAAAAGTGATTTCGGCAGGAGACCCTTGGTGTCCCTTACAAGACACTCTATCTCTATCCTGCAGCCCTTACTGCCCACACTCCCAATATCATGGAGTAGGGGACCAGCCATGAGGACGAAGGCACTAAGACATCAGCTCCTGAGTGTAAATCCTCTGTCCGCCACAACAGCTACTGCGGGTGGTCACAGGTGAGTTACTAGAACCCTGCGTCTCCTTTTCCTTCTCCCTACAGTGAACGGGAAACTAGCTCATATAAACAAAGGCTGGTGCAAGGACTAAATGCAGCAGTTGAGATCGTTCTTTTTTTAAAAACTCCAATTCGATTGCCAGTTACCAATTCTCAGTAGGATTAAGTACAGCAGGTAAGTGCGAATATATACTCTCAAGAGAAATAAAATAGAAATATTTTCTTGAATTTCAATACATGCATTTTTAAGTTATCCCAGCAAAATATACCTTAAACTCATTTCTTTGCTTCTTGTCTTTTCCTAATCTTTTTGCTGCTGTATCTTTTGTGCTTTGAAGGATGCCTAGCACACAGTACATACTTTCTGTATATTTATTTAATGACAAAATATTTTTCTAATAAACACTCTTAATAACAATATTAATTAAAATTTAATTTCCTTTCTTCACAGTGAATTCGTATTATCTAAATTAATCCCTAAAAATATTTTTTATCATAGACATTACCATTATTATTCAATGTGCAAAGAGGGTACAAATTCTATGGGGCTAATTGGCAAAGGTCAATTTGTTTGTTGCAATTGGCTGCTATGCCTATAGTTCCTAAAAGAATTCTTATCATTTTGCATCCTCTCCCTCTCTCCATCTCTGCTTTCCTTAATGTGACATTTGATGGTGTGATGGGAGAAGCATGGCTGAGAGAATGGAATTCAGAGCAGATGTTTGAAGTATGCAGACTGAGGAATAAATACAGTTTATTTGCTCTATGATATACAGTTAATCACATAGCCAGTTAATGATTTCCCAGAATAAGCCTGTACAGGTGTTAATTCATCCCAGAGAGGGACTGGAAAACCCACTCATAGTTTTTATTTGGCAAGAGCAAAAATACCTATATTTGGGAGATACTGGTATGTGAATTGAATCGCTACAGTAATTGATTAAATGCAAAGTTATACTAAATCACTCCACTCAAAGTGAGGTTGACTTCTAAATGCTCCCAGAGGTAATTAGCGACTAGGCGCATCCAATCAACAGAAAAAACAATTCAGACTTGGGCAACAGTGGGTGGCAGGAAATCTGGAAGATCGACATTAAACAAACCCTTTGGGTAACTCCATCTTACTCAAATCTTCTGAGCATTAAAAACTATAGCTTAAGCCTACAGCACTGTTCTGTGAAAATGACTGTACACAGGCAGTGCTCATATGAACAGAAGCTGCATATTTAATTCCTAACTTTCAAGGTCTTCCAGGGATGCCACCTCCTCAAGAAGTCTTCACTAAGCCAGGCAGTAAGAAGAAATGTCTCTCTTGAACATTCTCGGGACTGTATCCACACCCAAATGAATGCAAGCCAGACATCTTCCCTCCATTACAGTATCTCAAGTCACACAGTGTTTGCCCTTCTAGACTCCAACCTCCTTGAGCCTGCAACCTTTGCCTTATTCATCTGTCTTCCACAATGCCCAGCTCACGGCCTAGAAGGCAAACAAGTGCTAAATCTCCCCCTTGAAGTAGCCTAGTTAGTCTTTGTTCTATCTTGCCACATAAAACAAAATACTGAAAGACGTTATCTATTCCTTCTTTAGAAACTGTTTTAAAACACAACTCCTAAAAGGTAGCACTTTTCCTAGCAGTCAAAAAAAGCAAGATACTAAAGAGTTTGCATTCGTGTATATTATACTCTAATTCACTTTTATAAATGTAACACCATCAGACATTCTCCAAACTTCTTAACTTTAAGACAGTGTCAGAGAGAACTAGAGTCTCCAACCCTCAGATCATCTCTGAGTCCCATTCAAAGCAAAGCAGAGGTCCTGTGAAATGATATCTGATGATCTAATTCTGACATTTAGGATTTTTTTTTCAGCTTAGAGAACACCTATGCCAGTCTACACATAGCCATACATTCTCCTCCCCACACCACCCCAGTCCTTAATAAAATACAACTGTTTTAGGCAGGAAGACAAAAAGAATTTCTAATTCAATTCTTTGCACTATATAAAGACAGCAGTGACAAACATAACTCTAAAAATGTAGCTAGCCTCAAAATAGACCAGGCTTCGTAGCTGGTGCTGCAGGAGAGCTTTCAATTAAGTGAGCTTCCTACTTAAATTTACCAGCATTGTTAATAAGCTATTATTCAAATGAAGGCTTTCACCCTCCTTGCCTCCTTGACATACATCAACTTACAGCCAGACAAGAGATGGTGAAATATTGACAGATACAGAAACAAATTAAAGAAACAATACTGCCATGAACTTATGTTTTACACTTTATGCTTTGGCTTTTTACACATTTTTATACAAGTGCTTTCCCATACATTGTAATATACAGTTTGTGTAATCTTCCCCTTTCCACACAAGGAAACTGAGGTTTGGAGACATTAAGAGACAAATCGATCCTAAGGTACTGCCTCAAAATATTTCCACTCACTCATTGATAAAAAGAAGTGTTATGGTTTGTGTCTAGATGTCCCCCCAAAGCCTCATGTGGTAAGAGATAGCTGGATCTAGAGTGTGTGATTACTAAATTGATCCATTGATCGGTTTGGCATTGTTCTGCTGGGATCAAGGATGTGAGACTGAAATTGGGGGCGGGAGTGCGGGCCGCCCTGGGGGCAGGTAGCCTAGATAAAGATA
>PVJO010033430.1:0-12070 GCA_004026905.1 Hystrix cristata
TAAAAAAAAAAAAAAAAGCAAGAGAGGGAGGGAGGGTGGAGAAAGTGAGAGAGGGGGAGCTAGAGAAGGGGGGTGCAAGATAAAAGGAAGCAGAACCCACAATGTATTTTATGAATAACCTACCCTCGAAAATAAACCACCACTTGTGCCATGTTCTCTTGATCACACACCAACTGCAGAACAATGTGCGTGTAAACAAGTAAAGTACTTTTTATACATTTTAACCTCCACATGTTTACTATTTTTCTTGTCCACTAACCATAGCCCTTATCTTCCGGCTACAAGAGAGAAGGGGCGACTGGAGATCCTACTCCACAACCGAGACTTAGAAGAAAATAAATTAAGAGCTCCTATTGTCTGTGGTAAGAAAAAGGAGGATATTTGAAGGCCAAG
The DNA here is from genome assembly GCA_004026905.1 of Hystrix cristata. NCBI lineage: Eukaryota > Metazoa > Chordata > Mammalia > Rodentia > Hystricidae > Hystrix > Hystrix cristata. The sequence goes on from PVJO010033430.1 coordinate 394, forward strand.
TAGGTCTTTCCCCTAAATGCCGAATAAGGTACCTAAGTGTGTGGCCCTCTGCCCTCTTTTCCCCTCAATCTCCAGAGCCAGGCAACAAGAGCAAAAACGAGATTAATGGTAAAATTAACCAGGTAATATGAGGACCAGTGCTAAATATTTTGCCCATGTTAATTCAATCACTCCTCACATCAAGCTCATCAGACATATCATTATTCCTTAAACTCTAGGTCTTTAGTTTCTTAACAATTGCCTCTTAGTTTGATGCTTAGTCTTAGTCACCGAGGACTCATACCTGGGACACAATACCCAACACCCACAACTTAAAGGAGAAGAGGGTTATTTTGGCTCACATTTTCAGACCATGGTTGGTCAGCAGCAAGCAAGAGCACAGCGGAAGGGCCTGGCAGAGGAAAGCTGCTCATGTCATGGTGGTCACGAGGAAGAGAGAGAAGGCAGGATGAGGAGGGAGATCCACCCTCCTGGGTCAGGCCCCACCTCCTAACAGCACTGGGCCAAAGCTCCCCTGTGTGTGATCCAACCACACTCCCAGAGCCCTGTGTATGAGCTCATAAGCATCGCAGGGTCAGTCTTCATCTTAAGCACAGTACACAGTACAGTAACAATTTCAGGCAATTACAGAGTCTTGCGCCTCCTCTGCTGAGCTTCCCCAATGCTACAACTGCCCAATGTAGACTTCTCCAGCTCCCGAGGACACACTGACCATCAAGTCGGCCTTGCTAGCCAATCCCCAAACTACCCTATTTCAGTCACTCTCTTCAAAATATTATTTTACAGCAAAAGTACCTTAATTCATATTTGAATTAAGTGAATCAGGATGAAAGGCTCACAATATTACCTACTATGGTACTCTGAAAACTAGTAGATTCCCATTAGTGAAGTGCTGAATAACAAATTTAAAAAGTAATGCTTATAAATATTAACTCGGAAAATTCTAAGTGTACATATAATCCAAATAATGTCATTTTCAAATGAAAAGGAAAAGATAACCATGCACACATGTAAGAAATTCACAAAAGGAAAAACATGCCAGGCATGGTAGCACACACCTGTAATCCCAGTACTTGGGAGGCTGAGGCAAGAGGATCACTGAGAGTACAGGGCCGGCCTGGGTTACATAGTGAGTTCAAGGCCATCCTGAACTACATAATGAGACCTTGTCTCAAAAAACAAAACAAAACAAACCAAAAAAAAAAAAAAAAAGAAAAAGAAAACGCACACAAATATAAGCAAATCATAAGGATGCAATCTAAAATACCACTTTTTGGCAGACAAATTGGCAAAGGTTGAAAATTTGTAAGAGAATAAAGAACTGGGCATGCCCACATTCTACCAGTAAATATAACTTCATATTTTTGGTATTTATGCATCAAGTATCTTTGTTTTTTTGTTTTTTGGTTTTTTTTTTTGTGTGGTGCCGGGGATTGAACTCAGGGCCTTGTGCTTGAAAGGCAAGCACTCTAATCACTGAGCTAAATCCCCAGCCCTGCATCAAGTATCTTTGAATTCCACATAGCCCTTCAACCAGTATTTCATATATATAGTAATTAGTTATAATAATTGGAAAAACAGATATACATTAAAAATTGTGACACTAACTATAATATAAAAATCTGTCCAAACATAAGGGTTTGATCAAATAAATTTTACTATTCCCAAACAAAACATTATTAAGTCACTGCAGAGTATTACATATTATCTAATCCCAGTTTTAAAGAATAACATTCATACAAAAACATACCTGCACAGAAAAAAAAACCCTACAAACTTTACACCTAAAAATTTTAGCAGTGACTATCTCTGTCAAAGAATAGTGGAACTTTCTGTGATTTTTTTTTTCTTTTTGCTTATGTAGACCCCCTGCCCAATTTCTCTATAGTGAGCATGGGTTGTGATGAACAGTAACACATTCTTTAAAAGAACAAAAGCAAAAATGAGGATCACAATTTAAAGTAATAAAGTGCCTTTATCATAACAGAATATAAAACACTCCCATATCCCACATAACAATGTCAAGCAAAGTTAAGATCAAGTAAAATATCAAACAAGTTAGTGTAGTCCATTATCTCAGTATAACCCAGTATCTTGGTATAGTCTAGTTTTTGTTTTTTTTTTTTTGTCTAGTTTTTAATTTTTTTTAGGGATACATAAGAATCTGTCAGGACAAGAAAAGTATGTAGTTATTCAGACATTATATATATAAGAAAAGCACTAACCCTGGACAGTTTTGAAAATCAAATAGCAAAAATCTCAATTGTTTCAAACTGAAGATCAACTTAAATCCCTTTCCTTCCCTTTTCACTATTATCTGTGAATCTTCATTCTCAGGAGAAAGAAGACACCATGAAACTGATAAAGGGTAAAAATCACTAATAAATTTAAGAATTCAAATTTAGGTTTGGCTGAAGAGAAAGTCTTTATAATAACTTCTGTATAGCCAATTATCTTAACTTTTCCCCTTGGTCTTGAACATTTTGAAGGATAAAACTTAGTCAACAACAAGAATTAACTGATTCTAGGATTGTACGGCTTTTAAAAACCAAGTATGTATATCACCAGACATGCTATAATTTCTAGCCAAAGCCCAAGAAATGGCTTGTGACCATGCAGAATGTTGCCTAGGAATTGTGAGCAACACCTGATTCAATATTACCTATAGTGTAACAACTTAATCCTCACTATGAAGTTGACTACCATAAAATGATCATTTCCACCAGTCTATTTAAGAATATAAAACAAATTAGTTTAATCACATCCATGTGATTAATAGTGGTATCCGTAGCAAATCACTTAGGAGCACCTACACCTACAATAGTGTGCAAGAGAAGTTTCATACAGCACACTGATGCTTCCAGTGGGATTTGATAGCAGCTCTAAGAGTACGGGAAGCACTAAGAATAGTACATGCTAAGATTCCTTTAGGCCTCTATTAAAAATAAGTGTCTTTGATGAAAATAATTTTGTGACACAGGAAAATTTTCTAGTACAGGAGAAAATCAAAGAAACCTGCATAAGAGAGATTTGTATATTAATGACATTTGCATAATGCAAGCATCATGATGTACCACAACTAACAACACTATTATGTGGTTACTGTTGAAAAAATGGATCCTCTTTGCTTTACTGATAATCCTAGCACCATTCATCTATTTATTCATCCAGCAAATATATAAAAGCTACAGTGGTACCTCAGTTCATGAGTACTTCTGTTTGCAAACAATTTGGTTTACAAATAGAAGCATTTGGCAAAATTTTGGTTTTGTTTGCAAACTCTGCATTGGGTGACAATGAGGGATTAGTTCCAGAATGTTCCTCATATACCAAAAATCTATAGATCCTCAAAATTATACAAAATGCCATAGTATTTGCAATAACCTATGAAATTCTCTTATATACTTTCATTTCTATATTACTTATAATACCTAACACAACATAAATGCTATGTTTTGCAAATCCTATGTCCTTACACAGTATTATTTAGAAAGTAATGACAAGAAATGGCTAGATGTGGTAGTGCAGACCTGTAATCCTACGACTCAGGATGCTGAGGCAAAAGGATCATAAAGTTCAAGGCTACCCTGAGCAAAATACAAAACTCCATCTCAAATTACTTTTTAATTTGTTTGAGACAAGTCGCACTTTGCAGTGCAGGCTTCCCTTGAACTCACTACATAGCCCAGGATGCCCTTGAACTTGCAGTGATCCTCCTGTCTCAACCTCCCGAGTACTGGGATTACAGGCGTGAGCCATGCCTGGCCCATCTCAAAATTATTTTAAAAAGTTTTAAAAGGTTGGAGATGTAGCACCCCTGGGTTCAGTCCTCAGGACCACACAAACAGACAAACATACACACACACACACACACACACTTATAACATATATATAATATATAAAATATGCATTTTATTATATATTCATGTTTTATTATATATGTGTTTATATATATTTTACTGTATCTGTGAATGTCATCATGCCATTAAACAAGAGAGCAGGGTGCTAGAAGAGCTTATACTAGGCCTGGAGCCAAGGAAACTTAAATACAGAGTGGGGGTGGGGACTCCAGGCAGAGGTAGTCTATGCAAAGTCCCTGAAGCCAGCATGATTTTTATCCAATCTAGGAACTGAAAGGGTATAACTGAAGCATTTAGGTTGTTTCTGAGGCACACATCCAGTCTGAGATATGTAGACATCTAAGTTAAGAGATCAAGCTGATCACTGCAACAAAACTCTGGAGCTCAGAAAAGAGGCCCAGCCCAGGTATAAATTTAAGTCTTTGGCTTAGAGATGGTATTCAATATAAAGGAACCAGAGATTTCTTAGGCAAGATGAGTGAGACTGTATGGGGAGAAAAGGGTCAGGATTACTTTCTTGAATCACAGAAAAATTTAATTATGCCCCCTCTCTCCTTGCAAACAAAAGAAGTAAAGTATTATGTAATGTTACATTTATAACACAATGTTCTATTTGTACAGAAGACATAACATGTATGTTCTTGAAGAAATGTCAAGCCCTAAGAAAAATACTTGTCCCAGTGAGTCTAAGGGACAATACAGTAGTTTATTTAGCAGAGCACTTCCTTCCAGCCTTTTCAATGCCCTAGAAAAAGAATCTTACTTCAACATACTGATACAACTATGTACTTCTCTAGATAGAAATGATATGAGTCTGCAGAACTGCCTACTACAGAAGCTACTTCATGATAAGCATTCTGAACACACCAATGAGTCCTGGAGGGATATGACATTAAGAAGCGCAGAAAAATCTTTTGCTCTATATACTCAGAAATTATCAACTTTCAGGACTCCAACTATTTCCCTAAACTTGCCCTGCACAGTCTCCAATGACGATTACATAGTATGTATTGCTCTATTAAGCAGTGATAGGTTATAGTTACAGAAGAGCTGCGTTAAAATGTTCCACAATTTATGTAAGTACGACACGCCTTAATGCAAACTCACCTGATTTATTTGAAGCATGTTAAGACAATACTGATCAAACTTCTGTATCCCTCAAGGCTCCAAAAACTGAAAAATGAAAATGAAGAAATAAAGTTCAATTTAGGTGGTAACTCCAATGACTAGCATTTTAAACACATGCCCTTGATCAAAGCTGAATATACAACAGAGTTGATCCAGGTAAGTCATAGAACCTCCTATGGTGATGAAAATGTTCTACACATATGCTGTCTAATCCAGTACTCACCAGCTATATGGAACTGCTGAGCATTTGAAAATGACTAATGTAACCAAGAAAGTGAATGTTTAATTTTCCTGAATGCTAGTTTAAATTTAAATAAATACATGTGGCTACTGGACAGTGCAGCTCTAGATTGCTGAACAAAGTCCCTTCCAGTTCTAGAGTTCTAAAATAATCCCAGCAAAAAGGAAGCTGTTAACAAATCTAAAAGTTTCAGAATAATAGTTAATGTATATACCCCTTGCTCTAGCCAGGTTTTTTTTTTTTTTTTTTTTTTTTGAGGGGAGGGCAGGTGCTGGGGATCAAACTCAGGGCCTTAAGCTTGCCAGGCAAGCACTCTACCACTGAGCTAAATCCCCCATCCCTCTAGCCAGCTTTTAAACTGCTCTGTTCCCATCCTCTGGAACACACAGACACACACAAGTATTCTCTTTGGTGTTATGGAAAAGCACACACAGTCCTATTACCTAGCTAGGTACGTTCTTTCTCTGGTTTGTTTTTTTCTTATCATAAACATACAAATACTACACACATTAACATTTCACATTAAAATTTTCTAAAAAACAGTGACTGTCATGATACAATCCAATTGCTATATCTGGGTTTGCTTCCTTCTAGGTCTGAAATCCTTCCTTTGGTTGCATTTCTTTTCATGTGGTAAGTTTCTTCTATACTTAATTTAGAAATAGATGCCAAAGAAGAGAAGGAAACCCCAAATTTATCTGTAAACAAGTCATGAGCTCTCAAAGTGGGAAAGGTTTGTATACAATATCAATTATGTACAAACACTTCCCCCTTAAAAATTACCTGCCAAGCAATAACACAGCAAAAGGGCTAAATCCTATCACTTGCATAGAAATTTTGATGCTGTAAAATCTTAACACTGAACTTTCCCTCAGAAGCTAAGGTTCTATAGGTACACAGAGACACACACATGTATTTGGCTACCATTTTCTCACAACAACAACTAGGGAATTGAGAAGGACTCTGAAAACTTTTAGTGTTCTTTACACTAGTATTCTTAGCTTCTGTACTAATTTTTATTGCTTTTCTAAGGCAAGGAGATGCTGCAGAAAGAGCACAAGGCCTAGGTACTGGTGAATTTAAGTTTAGTCTAAATTCTTCAGGAAACTATCTTCTAAACTTTGGTCAAATTAATTAGTGTTATCTTTGTTTTCCTTGTCTTTCTGTTTTTCAATCCTCAAAAAGTAAACTAAGTCAGGCGGAGCAGCATATATATCTGTAATATCTCAGCACTCTAGGAGGCCAAGGAAGGAGGATCAGTCAAATCTAAGCCCAGCCTGAGCAACTCAGGAACTCAGTGAGACCCTTACTCAAATAAGGAGGTGAGGGTTGGAGATGTAGCTCAGCACAAAGGCACTGTGTTCAATCTACACAACAGCAAAACAAACAAACAAAAACAGTAAATTAAAGTACTTGTAGTAGACAGCCTCTAATACAATACAGCAGAAACAATGAGATAATACTTCTAAGATAAGGCTATAAAAAGTCTTAAGATTTCACCTCCTTTCAGCCTCATTTGCTCTGAAAGAAGACAGATGCCATACTGTGTGCTGCCCTTTTAGAGAGGTCTACATATGGCAAAGAACTGAGAGAAAGAAGCCTCTGGCCAAGAGCCAGCAAAAAGTGAAGTCTCCAGTCCAAAAACCCCAAGGAACTGAGTCCTGCCAAGAGTCACAAGAATGAGTCTGGAAGTAAGTCTTCCACCAGTCAAGCTTTTGCATTCAATTATGGCCCCAAACAAAAGCTTCACCGCAACCTACACGACCCTAGGCCATAAGCAGCTAAGATGCACACTGTTTTCTAACCCACAGAACTTATAAGATAATGTTTGTTGTTACAGGTCCTTAAATTCAGAGGTTGTGTGTTGTGAAATAAGACAATCCAATTCAATTCTAAAAGTCAATATTCTCACAATAATTAAGTATTATTTAACGTGCAATAAATTCCCTGTTTAACATGAGCAAACAAGTTGGAATCTGAATGTGGTATATTATAAAACTGACATTTACATTTTTAATTCAAAAGTAGAGGTCATTAAAAATATTCGTGTACATTCATTAACTGGTGGTAAAATATGGTATAACTAAAACACCAACTAAACCAGTTTTCTCTCTTTAATTGAAAACAATTCATTTAGAAGGTAAGTTGCACATAAACCACTAAAAACATCTTAGTGATTTAGTGTCCTTTATTTTTCTAAATTTAGTATTATTTATTAAGCACGCACCAGCTTTGAGAAACTCATTGTGATTTTATTTAGTATAAACCTCTAAACAATAAAAATGTATGTATTTCTTCTGTATTACAGTTTGATAATATAGGTGACTGACTCCAAGAAGCAAGCACAGTAAGATATTGAGGTACATTTTTTAAAGTTCTAATCTTATACAAAAGGTATTTCATGAAGTAACAAAAACGAAAATATGCATTCCCTTAAAATTGACTATAATGGTAGCTAAGCATGGTGGTGCACACCTGCTATCCCAGCACTCTTGGAGGCTGAGAGAAGGTAAGTTCAAGCCAACCCTATAAAATTTATTGAGACTCTGTTTTAAAAAATAAAAGAGCTAGGTTTGGTGATTTAGCCTAGTGGTTAGAGTGCTTGCCTTGCAAGCACAAGGCCCTGAGTTCGATCCCCAGCACCAAATAATAATAATAATAATAATAATAGTAAAAAAAATAAAAGAGCGCCTTGTAAGCACAAGGGCCTGAGTTCGATCCCCGGCACCACAAAATAAATAAATAAATAAATAAATAAAATAAAAGAGCTAGGGATGTAGCCCCATGCAAAGGCCTTGGATTCAATCCTCAGTAGTAAAAAAAACTTTTTTTAAGCTTTTCCTCCATAATTATGAGAAATTATATAAACCAAAAATATATGAAATTAGTCGGTGTATAATAATAGCACACTGAGGCAAGTAGATAATATTCTAAAATTATTCTTTTTACATCAGTATAAAAATGGTAATTCAAAACTATACCATGGACTATTCAGTATGCCTACTACAGTGGCACATGTCTTTAAGACTTCATTTCTTCTTTAAAAACATACCCAGTCCATTTTCTTATATTTTAAACAACTTCATAAACTATCAAGACACATCAACAAGATGCAGAGCAGTTTTATACTACCTCTGGTTTCCCAATGTCCACCTCTCCCCATTGTCAAAAAGTTTACAGAGCCAAGCATGGTGGCACACACCTGTAATGCCAGCTGAGGTAGGAGGATCGCTCCAAAGTTTGAGACCAGTCTGGACTACATCGTGAGTTCAAGACCAGCCTCAACTACGTAGCGAGACTCTGTTTCAAAAAAAAAAAAAAAAAAAAGTTTCCAGTTACGATTTAATCCAATTACAACTAAGTACTTTTGGAGAAACCTACTCACTTGCTTCAAAAATGTCCTACAGTGACATCTAGTCAGGCACTTTAGAACATGCAGTTCCAAAATCCAAACTACCAAAAAAACAAACAAACAAACACAAAAAAACAGGTGGGGCAGTGGATGGAGAGAGCATTACAAACTGAGAAAAACAAATGTTCATGAAGAATTAAAGATCCAACTTGATATAACATACTCCTTTAAATCAACTGCATTGTGCCTATCTGATAAAAGCTGTACAAAATTAAATCTATATAATCCTCAATAAAACTATTTTATAGAATGACACTGTAATTAAATAAATATCTATAAACTTTTTATATGAGCACCCATTTGACAATATGAAAAGTGAAAGCATTTACTATTCTCATTCTTAGAGTACAACCACCATACCAGTAGTATCAGTTCAAAGTCCTTTACTCTAAAAAATCTGTAAGGTTATTAAAAAGGTTTTTCATTTTAATTTTTAAAATTGGTATAAAAAAACTGCCTTAAAATTAGGAAAATAAAATTATAAACCGTAGTATCACCTAAGAGCCTATGACAGATTCCAAGTACTGCATACAGAAGGATTACTCTACGAGCTACTCCACTGAGAAACTCTACAAACCACCAGCCAAGACAAAATGGAAGCTAAGATTTTTCAGACACTACTTTTACATGCCCAGTGACATTTTGCCACATCTATATGAACTCAATTAATCCTCCATCTTATCCTCATTTGCCTATTTCCCATAGTCACACTGCTAAGATTAAAACACAGTTTAGGCAGGTTTACAGTCTTACCTCGTCACTACCTGCCTTTTTATTAAAACTTCTCCTGTACCAAAATCAAGGGTTTAACCTCTAGGAAAACGTAACGGCAAGGCAGCTAGAACTCTGGGGAGTTATTCAAAAGTCAAACAAAGATACATGTATAACTGTGTGATAATTATTATAGATACTAAATATTCATCTAATATCTTCTTGGGTACCTAGGAGAGCACAAATATATCTGTATGGGATTAATCATACTTTCAGACAGCGTACTGATCTCTATGGAGTCTAGTACAAACAGACAATTCACTTTTGTCATATCAAGATTTTCCCCTGTCTATAATGAGACACCCAGCACTCAAAAAAGAGTACAAAAGGAATGGAAATAATAATAGAGGTTAAGAGATTGGTACAAAGAAAATGAATCAACATTTTGACCAACTACATATTCTCGAACATAATATGAAAAACTCTCAGCCTTGCTTTCTGTGTTTCAAGTTTGATTACTATCTTAGATATGTTTTTTTCTACTCTTTGTTAGAAAAATGATGAAACTACCTTTTCTAGAATTTCATTCCAGGAAAGAAAAGCATGAGAAAAATGTAAAACTGTTAAGGTTTTCTGTGCTTAAATATTTAGGAGTAAAGAACCATAACATATATACTTTACCCATAAAAGGTTCGGGTAAAAAATAATTCTTGTGTGACAGAAATAAATTATAAATGGGAAAAAAAAGAAAATAATAAACAGGTAAATTGATAACAGGTAAATCTGAGCAAATGTTACAAGAATGTTCTCCGCATTGTTCTTATTGTTGCAACTTTTCAGTATACTTGAAACTATTCCCAAATAAAATTTTAAAATTACAGCTGGATGCTGTGGTCCATGCCTGTAATCCCAGCGCACTGGGAGGCTAAAGCAGGAAGATCACAAGTTTGATTCCAGTCTGGGCAACTATCAAGTCTCTGTCTCATAATTTAAAAAGGGCTGGAAATGTATCTCAGTGCAAAGGCCCTGGGTTCAATCCCCAGTACTGAAAACAAAAAATTTAAACTTTATGGCATGTTATTTGAAAAGAACATTACATACTTGGGAATACGTGGCAACATTTCCGAAATTACAGAATGCTGATTTTTAAGAAAAAATGCAGTGATCTGTTAGGAAGTACACATCATATCCTACCAACTAGTCATCACTTAGAAGTAAATTTCATAGTGTACTACCATGTAATGAAATGCGACAACAGTAACAAGTGGAAATCATAGCAGGAAAGAAAAGCACACACCCTCCCCCACTGCCAGTGTGGCATTACTGCTTTGCAAATTTTACGCAGGCCTACTGCAAAACGTAGCAGACCAACAATTCAAGTGATATGTGATCTCTCTGGTTTGCAAAAAATATTGACAAACTGAGTCAGGCACGATGGCCTATGCTTGTAATCGCAGCACTCCAGGATGAGGCAGGAAGATTACAAGTTCCAGTTTAGCCTGGGCAATTTAGCAACTTGCCAGATCAGGTCTCAAAATTTAAAAAAAAAAAAAAAGAGAGAGAGAGAATGTTTTAAAGAGCTGGGGATGTAGTTCAGGGGGAAGGCCCTGGGTTCAACAAAAACAACAAAAGAGAGAAACTGAACAACGCAAAATTTGCCATACTAGGAAAAAGTCGAGAAGCAGAGAAAACCTGAGTTTTTTTGTTGTTTTGGGTTATTTTTATTTTTGTCTTTTGGGTTTGGGGTTTTTTGTTTCGGGGGGGAGTTGTTTTTGCTTTGTTTTGTTTTGTTTTTTGGTCTTTTGAGGCAGGGTCTGCTATGTAGTTCAAGCTGGCCTTGAACTCACTATGTAGCCCAGGCATTACAGGCCTGTGCCACTATGCCCCGGCCTTAACCTCGATTTTGATAGTTTTATTAAGTAAGATTTTTCCACTGCAGTTCAATTCACAACAGTACACTTGAATCATTTTAAGAAACCAAGAATGGGTAAGAAATACCCTGCTGAAGAAATGTTGCAATCTTTTCTCCTACAATGCTACTAGTGTCCTGCCTGCTCATCACAATTTTGATTTCAAAGGTATACTACGCTTTTCTAAAATGTAAGGATACATCAGCATCCAAGTGATGCTCAGCAAAGTTCACCAGAATTATGAACTCAAACATTAAATAATAAAGGTTTTTAGTTAACGGTGAGATACATTTAAAGGATCAGCTCTACCCTGGTCTGCAGGATTCACCCACTTTTAAATTCCTTAGTAAATTCCCGGGTCTACCCTAACTGGATGGAGCCTGTCCACCCAAGTAGTTCTTAAACTGGGGGGGGG
>PVJO010033431.1:0-12096 GCA_004026905.1 Hystrix cristata
AGAATAGACAATAGTATTGAGGAGGTATAGATGCAAACCCCTCAATTCTTTGGGTGAAAAAAAGTGGCTGAAAGTTTTAATTCCATAAAATAGTATATAAAGTGGTACATACACACATTCTATCAGTATTTGGTTAATGCATATAAACATACACTAATCGGTAAAGATTTTATAGACATATTCAGCACGTATCTGTTGAGCCTGTGCTTTGTGGAGATACATTTAGATGTAGTCCTTCTTTCTTAATTTTTTAAAAATTATGTCTAGCTAAATAACTCATCTTTAAAATTCATAATGTTGAATACAAAAACAAAGCACATGCTGGATGGCATTGTAAAGCTTTAAAAATAATTTGGAGTAGATATAAAGGAGAGATTGATTGTACCTGCAGAGAACATCCAGGTAGCTTTCCTAGAAGACGTGGTAATCATTAGTGACTCTCACATGGGTGGAAGAGGGTCGCCAGACAGACAGAAGGAGGTGAGGACATTCCAGACAATAGGATACATTCACCTTGTAGCAGTTGTGAAAAAGTGTGATTTACTCAGGCGCTTATGAGTAATTCATTTTAAAATTCTAAAGTATAAAGTTTGGAGAGAAGAGAGATAAATGGAAAATGAAAAGGAAGCAAAGTTTATGATTCCCTTGCAGGTTAAAACATGATTGATGAATTGGCTGTCTTGTAAACTATTTTAAAATCAGGTTTGGTATGATCATCTTTCTGTTTAGAAGAGAATTGTCACAGGAAGTGAAAGATGAGATAAAAGAAACTGCAGGAGGAAGAAGCAGCTAGGGAGCACCATCTATTGTTAGTTACATGGATCCACTCTTTGAGTTTCATACAGGGCCCCTTCAAATACGGGTTCTGATTGTCCCTGGTACGCTGCCAGGGACACTTGAAAGACTAAAGTACAAGGCCTGAGTTGAAATGTGAATATGCTTCTTCAGCATCTTTCTCCAGAATAGAACTCGTAGAATTGACACATTATGGCAATTTCATGTAATACTACAGATGCCCCCTGACTTAGGGTGGTTCTGCTAAACTATTTTCCAAATTTAAGATGGTGGGAAAGCAGTGCACATTCATAGAAACTTTTCATTTTGAATTTTCTAGTTCAGAAGTACACGGTCCTCGCTGACCATACTGGGCAGTAGCAGTTAGCTCCACCTCCTAGACAGTCAAGGATCATGATGCTAAACAACTGATAACCCCAGAGCGTTGTTGAGTTACAATGCTCAATAGGTTTGGTATGTTAAATTCAGTTCAACTCATGATATTTTTTGACTGATTGTAACCATCTGGTAAGTTAAGGGGCATGTGATATCCCTTTCTAGATGCTCTCGCGGGAAGGAAACACTAACTTGCAAGTAAACATCCCTGAAAGTAAAGTTCTGGAAAATTGGAGGGAAAGACCTGATCAAGAGCCTGAGCTATGCTGGTGTGAAGACTACCACCACCATAGTGAACGTGCTCGACAAGTTAAAATTTTCAAAATCATCAGGATTCAAAGTTTATTTTTCACTGCATAGTTTAACGTTAGATGACTATATATCAATTGACCTTTTCCTGAGGGAAACACTGACTTTGAGGACATTCAAAATGCCCAGATGGGTCCAGAATATAAAGCACTTTGTATTTACTCTTTTTTTTTAAAAAAAATTCTGTAGGTGGTACCATTGGTTTCAACTACGCAAATTAAAGAACACTAGAAGCTTGATAGACAGGCTAGTGTTTTCCTGTCATGACTAGTATGAGAACGTCAGCTCGATTTCTCTGTGCTAACAGTTCTGTCTTGACTCTATTGTCTGGCCAATAATTTGGCCCTCTTTTTATCATGCAGCACGCTCTGAAATTGAAGACATCCTACTGCCGCGAATGGAGCAGTTTAAAATGAAGCTGGTTTCTTGCTATAGTATAGTTAGAACTAATGAATCACTAACAGCATTTTGATTGGCGAATCATAAATTTTCCATTTTCATTTTTACTGTATTCAGAATGCTCCAAATAGATGCTTTGCTATATAAATAACCAGAGTAGTACCTATTTTAGCATATTTGGTCCAACACTTGTAATTGCTTCAATGTTTATGGATCCCCACCCCTTGAACTTTATGGAGAACTAATAGGAGTTCTAACTGTACCTCCAGGGCAATATAAGCATATACATGAACAAATTGTATGGGTTACAAATTTTAGCATGACAAATTGATTCTTTACAAATTCCAACCCCAAAAATGTACACTTAAAAAAGCAAGCTGGGGATTTAGCTCAGTGGTTAGAGTGCTTGCTTAGCAAGCACAAGGCCCTGAGTTCAATCTCTGGCACCAAAAATAAATAAATAAATAAATAAAATAAAATAAAATAAAAATAAAAAAGCAAACATGCTGTAAACAGAACAATTAACACTCAAATATATCCATAATATACAAACAAGCCCATCAAATTTAGATTGAACTTTGGGGTTTTTTTAGGACTTTTTTTGGGAGGGAGGAATTGTTTGTTCGTTGGCTGCATAGAGTCTCACTATGCAGTTCAGGCTGGCCTTGAATTTACTATGTAGCCCAGGCTGCCCTCCAACTCTCAAAAATCCTCCTGCCTATCCTCCTCTGTGTTGGGATTATAGGCAAGCACCACCATGCCCGATTAAACTTTGTTTCCATTAGTTTGCTTATTTTAGCCTTAAGAAACAAAAATCTAACCTAAGTCAAATTCGTCGATTTCTTATTTCTGATAAGAAAATAACAGCAGCAGCAAAACATGCCCATACATGATAATAAAATAATTAGTTTCCTAACTTTATGGTTAAGCTAGTTTGTGCTGAAAATTAAGTGGTGTTTAAATAGATAGACACAAGAATACTACATAGTTCTAAGTCTGTTAGAAAAGTAAGCTCACAGAGAGAGGTTGGCCAATGGAACAGGCCCACAGACCCAAAAATTTGCTTTTTGTAGAAGTTAATAAGACACAAACACTTATTGATTTACTGATATTAGATATTAGTAAGTATTCTACATGTCAAGCAGCTTTCAGCACCAATCCAGAGTAAATTAGGAAGTCCAGGATTTATATTCAGTAAGAATCATATCAGGTGCGATGTTACAAATTGTTTCATATTATGAAATAGAGTGTTTTGGGGGGAAAAAAATCAGTCCTTCTGATTTTTGCCCTTTTAAATATCAATGTAAAAAACTTAAAGTTTGAAAATTCAAATAAAAAAAAAAACCTAGAAAATTCCCTCTGGGATATGGGACAATTTAGGAGATAAATGCAAGTTTAAAAAAAAAAAAGAATGAAATAACAATTCTATCTAGACCAAATAAACATTACATTTGGAGCAATGAAAAGCTAGAGCCAGAAATAGAAGTTGTTAATGCCAATTAACCAGGTGTCTTAGTTATATCAGGAATGGTAGCTTGTAAAATAAGAGACTTTTATATAATTGTGATTACTTAAAAATAACATACGCACTCTAAAAACAATTCTGATGCATACATATACTCACAAGAGTGTACAACTATATACACAAAAAATGAGCAGAGAATATTTCATTGTTTCCATTTTCAAGAAATCATTTTATTTCCTAAGTGAATTTTAAGTACTCCTAAAAACAAACAGCTCTAAAAGTAGCTTTGACTTTGTATGAATTAAAAATATTAAAATAAAAACAAGAGTGTATTATTCAGTTCTATTAAACTGAGCTTATTTGGAAAAGAAATATCCTATAATAATTTCATGATTTTCTTTCCTTGAACTAGTTTTTTGGAAGTTTTATCGAAAAAAAAAATCTATTTATTGTGGTTAGTTCAAGAAGAATCAAGATGTGGCTCCAAGATGTGGCTAATTTTGGTATGAAAATGAAAAGAGCAAAAGCTATAGATAGTTAGCTGCATTTAGATTAATAATCATACAATAGCTCACTGTGTAAAATGTAAAACGTGTTCATTTTATATCAATTAATTTTCTGTTCCTAAAAAAGTCATATCCTTGTATCGATTATTCAATTGCTAGTATTAGATCGATAATGCTCACCCATAAATATCAGAGGAACTAATTAAACTAAGTAGAGAAAGATATGTATGTATATAGTGTATATATATATATATATACATAAAGATACATGCATAAATAAAGATATATAGAGAGTGAACAAGAAGGCAATAAAACATTGAAAATGCAGTATTAATTTATAAAAATTAGAGTCTTACTATAGCATTCTAAAATATAGTCTTACTTTACAATCTTCATATTTTATAATTTTCTTCTTCACCTTAACTTGCCCTTGAGAAATAAATATCTGTGTCCATTTCTTACTTAGGCACTAAAATGGAATTTATGTCTCATGTACATATTTCAAGTGAAAATATTTATGTAAAGTGAAGAGATACAAAGTTTATGCAACATGTATCATGATGGGTAATGAAGCAATTTAGATAAAATTCAAAGAGATAAAAAGCAAAATTTTTGTCAAATTATTATAAAAATTTCTATTTCTAGGATAAACTGTTTTTTATCTTCCTTCCTACTTGGAAGTACAATGTAGTGCGGTTACATTTCCAACACTCCTGTCTGGATGAATAGAAACTTAGAAATATCAGAACTTTTTATGAAATGTCAAATGTGACTGAAATTGTAATAATCTTGGGAAAATGCCAACAAAAATACAGTCGGTAGTATTTTAGGAACATCTCATTCCTTTGCTTCAGGACATTTTTTTATCTTTTGTTTTCACCAAGAGAAGTTAATATGGACTATCTTGGAATGACGACTGACGAACAGAACTAGTTGTGGTGCCAAATCTGAGTTTACCCTGTGACTTCAAACAGACTGAAGCCTCTTTTGAGCCTACCTTTCCCCATGCGTCGAGAAAGGATCACAGCTATTTCTCACAGAACAGTTTCTGCTGAGTTCACATTGCTTTTGCAACACTGTAAAGTTGGACAATTGTAATTGAAACTATTGTAAATTGGGACGGTCCACAGTGGGTTTCTTTCTACTCACAAATTCTCTCACTCTGAGTCTATACAAACATCAGTTATGAAGTTGTGTGATGGGGATACACCTTGTACTGTGAATTCCAATAAGAAAATTATAATAATACACCAGCAGTGAGAACATATCAAAATGTGTTTTTTGTGTTCTGCTTTTTGATAGATGTTTCATTTCACAAAACTCATACACTATGATCAATTCTGTAGTATCATAGGTATAAGGGTGAATGTGAATAAATTATAATTAAAATGGGTTCTCACTTGTACATAACCAACTATGATCTTGAAATCATTTACACTTCTTTCATCCATCTCCTCATAAAATAAACAAATGAGGTCTGTTTAACAAGAAAGGGTTTTACATAAAATAAATAAAGTAGTATATGTAAACTATAATTAATGTAAGGCACAATATAATTTCAAATTATTATGGTGGACTCACAATGTTACATTAGCTTATTCCCAAGGAATAATGATTAGGATTAATCTATCTGTGTCACCACTTGTGCATAGTGCCAAAATATGAGGTTGTCCCATCATCTATTTGGAAACATCCAGGTGTTTGGAGTTATTCAAGCACACTATTGATCTTTTTAACAAAACAGTCTGGATGCGATGGCAATATTGGCAATTTTAGTCAACAATGAGCGTGTACTTTATGCCTGAATGTGCTTCAGATGTGTCTGAGTGTTAACATATTCACTGAATTACACTCACATAGTTAATGAAAATATTGTGATCCCGTAAATATAGCACATTAAACTAGCACCTTCTTCTCCTAATTCTTTCTCCATATCGAGAGTGGCGAAGCACAGCCAGTTGCTCTAACATGTTTGGAGGTAGTAATGGTACAGTCCGACCTTAGCCACCTATGGCTTCCAATGAAGTGCTCTGTTTAATGGCCGCCTGCCTGAACAGATTTCTTGATGTGAATCAGTAGATAATGAAAAGTCCCTTTGTTGAAGTCTAGTTTTTCTTGGCTTTTAGTAGCACACCATGAAAGGGATAAAATTTGGCACTCTGTACCTAAGCTGTCATTTGGAAATTTCAGATCTGGATTCTCTTCCCAGTATTTAGACTTCCTAATTCAAACCATACCGTACTTGCTAAGTGCTGGTGACTCCCAAATGTCACCTGGCTCACTGTACCACCTCAGTACCACCTCAGTTAGTACTGGGGATTTCACTGACAATATTATAGGGAACTTCTATGAGCCAAAGAATCCTGTTAATAGTCTATGATTAAAACATTTAATGGCATCTTTTTAAAAAGAATGAATTAAAATAAATCACTAACGTGATTTAGACCTGTTTACTTGTCTGGCCACTAAATTTCCACATGATAGACTGTTCGCTTTATCAGAAAACCATTAAAATTCCAAGGAACACAATTATTTGTCCTCTCTTCTGCAATGTACATACCCTTGACACAATGCTAGTAACTTTTCTCTGGAAATGTCTGTATTAAAACACTACCAATAACCAATAATATCAATAACCAATAACTAATAATATCAATAACCAATAAACAACAAAAGTATCATAATTTGAGTCAAGAAAAAGACTGTATCTCTGAATTTTTTTATAGAGGACATCTTAAGTATGGCAATTTCACAATGGTATGTAAGTACTCCTATGTAAGTACTCCTTACAAACGTTTTATTTTAATAATATATGCAATACCTTTAGAAAATGTACAAATCATAAGTGTACATCTTGAAAACTTTTCCATAGAGTGACTATCCTTAGTGAGATCGAGAAAGAGCATCACAACACAGAACAATCCCTGTTAAGTGCCTCTTGCCTATTACCTAGCTTGAATTAAAATGTGATGCTTACTTTCAACATTATAGATTAATTTTAATTTTTTTTAACTTCACAATATGTATATTTTTGTAACTGTCTTCATTGGTGCAAACATTCTTTAATATGTATGACTGTCATTTCTTCTTTTCATTGCTGTAGAGTATTCCATTCTAAGAATGCATCAAGACTGATCTGTCCCTTCAATCAGTGGACATTTTGGCTGTTGACTGTTTTGGCTCTTGTAACAGTGCTCTGAGCACAGAAGTGTAGGAGTACGCACAGAATTGCCATGGAGCTGGATATGCACACATTCACCTTCAGCAAATATAGCTAAAGGGTTTTCCAAAGCTGTATTACCAAATTTGACTTGCACCAGCAGTATAAGAGAGTTGTGGTGGACTTGCAGTTTATAAAACCTTGGCATTGTCTGTTGAATAGTTTTGTTGTTCTGGGGAACATAAAGTAGTGAACTGATTGACTGAATCTCTTATCTTTTTTGATATGATATATAGAGTAGTCTTTTTTCTTCATACTTGTAGTTTTATTTTTCAGTGCTAGGCACTTTTAGGGGAAAACCTCTGGACACTGGGGGTGATTTTCTTTCCTCAGAGTGTTTTTACTGTGTCCTTTGCAAGTCATACACGACAGGATCTGATCATCTTAATTCAGTGAGAAGCTGGCCTGAATGGGGGCATCGGTACAGATTTAGTTCTGAAAGTACTCCATGAGGTCCCTAATGGACACTTTACAAATCTGGTCCAAATGGTATGGGCCCAAATGAAACAATATTGGTTTTATTATTAGCTATACTGTGCAGTGTCATAATTATTTTTCTGCAGCTATCTAGGCGGTTTTAGCTCATTTCTTCCTCTCTGGCTCATCTTTCTTTTCCTCACTGCTTCCGTCTGTTTCTTTTAACTCTGTTTCTAATGGTGAGTTTCCTCTCCTGCTCAATAGCTGCCTGTCCCAGCAGTTTCAATTACCTCTCACACCTTATCACACACTTACAGCAAAGTCAACTCAAACCCAAAGCTCAGCTGAATCGTCCAGCCTTTTGAGAATGGGCTTTAGCCCTTTATCAGTCCGTTCACAACACAACACATTTTTCTTACGGCTGTGAACATCCTTCTAATTCTACTTACTACCGTAATCAGTCCTTCTGTCATTATCAATAGGAGATATTGCCATCAGATGCCTGAAACTGCATGAATCACAGAACCCTAAATGTGCCGCTTCCCTATAAATACGTTCCAGTGAGTAAGTTTAACTCATGAATTAGACACAGCAAAAGGTTAACATCAATAACTAATAACAAGAAAATACTAACTTTTCCTCTGCTTAGCCCAGGTTACCCAAAACTAGAGAAAATAAAATTGCAGATAAGGGGGACTACTCTACTTGACTGATTTCCGTTTCCCGTGTTAGACAGTGAGTAACATAGGTTGCAAGGCTATTGCCACCAAAAACTGAACACAAAGCTTTGAATCTCAAATCACTGAAGTTTGGGGAAAATATAAAATGTAGACATTTAGTGGCTGAGAGAGAAAAAGAGACTGAAGAAACTAACACTCACACACTATCCCTGTCTCTCATGCGAGTAGGCCTCGTGCCATCAGCTGAAGGTGTAAATAAAGCAAAAGTCTTGATGCAGAAGGCGCTCCTTCCATGTGACTGTTGGAACTGGACTTTTGGTGTGTCTTGACTTCAGACTTAAACTAGAATATTAGCTTTTCTCCCTTCCAGCTTTAACACTGGAATCCACACCACTAACTCTGCCGGTTCTCAGGCCTCCCGGCTCAGACTGGAGCTAAAACATTTTTCAGAGTTCCTGTCTTGTGCTGGCTACTAGTGATGTAACAGTGAAAAGAAAAGAAAAAAAAAAAAAAAGAAAGACAAAAAAATCACCTTAGTTGGACTTAGACTATTCTAACAGTGTTACATATGGTTGGAGTGTGACAAAGGAGGCAGAAGAGAATGAACAATAAAAATGTGTAGTGTGTTCCCCAAGCATATTGGAAGAAAATAAAGCAGGACAGAAACCAGTATATTAAAAAAAAGATGCTATAGTCCATTTGGGCTCTGAAAACAGGATAGCGCAGATATAGTAGCTGATAAACGACAGAAGTTTCTTGTGCACAGTGTTGGGGTTTGGGCAGTCCGTGACAAGACACCAGTCAGTTTCATATCTGACGAGGGCATGTTTCCCAGTTCATCAACTCCCTCTCCTCCCTATGTCGTCATGTGATAGAAGGCACAAATGAACCTGCCTTGGGCATTTATCGGTGCACCAATCACCACAGAAAGACCTTAACCCTACGTACTCTCCTACGGGGGTCTAGGTTTCAACACATGGACATTAGAGGAAACACAAATTCAGCATATAGCATAAACATACCACATCATAGCACGATCTGTAATTTTAAATCATAGATGGTCCAACTACAAAGTAGTTGGGGAACAATCTTGAGGCTTCCTTGGAGAGAGGCATCCAGGCAGAGACCTGAAAGTGGAATGTCCTTGAAGTCAACCTTTACCAAATGTGATAGGAGGAGAGCAGGCAGGACACAGGGCAAGAAAAGAGTCAAAACACACATAGTCATAAGCGAGTTAGTTAAAGAGATAATGGGGTAGGCACCTGTGTGTGTCCTGTGGGCCATTTTATTGCTGACTTTTACCGCAAGAGAAAGCTACTGGAGACTTTGAACTGAGGAGTAACATGATCTGAAGTGGTTTTTAAGGAGCTGCCTGAGCTATTGGTTGAGAACAGACCACCGAGGGCTAAAGGTAGAAGCAGATGAGTCCAAGGCGAGAAGACAGAAACATTTACGAGGGTGCAAGGGGTGGAAGTTGGAGCACATTGCTTATGGGGGAAGAAGTGTGAAGTCCCGGTCAGGGTCTTAATATGTTCTGAAGGAAGGCCAATAGTTTGCTTGTAAACTTGACATTAGATGAGAAAGGAACTGAAGAGTTGAAGATCATTGGTTTTGAAGAAAAGAAATTCTGAGACTGGATTTCAGGGGTTGATCCAGATTAGAAATAAAAAATTGAGAATAGTCAGTGATCGGGTTATTTGAAACCATGGGAAAGTGGAAAATGGCCAAGACAGTGAATGATGAGTGTGAAGAAAAAAGAAGAGGAAAAAAATAGGCAAAATCTAAGGTTCATTTACAGTGATTTTCTCCCCTTGCTTCATTCTATAACATTTATGAACTCAGTGTCGAGCACTGTAAAGAAACTACAGATATAATAATAAGTTATGTATGGTCCTTCTCTCAAAATGTTTTTAGTTGAGCTTAGGAAGGGAACTAAAGTAGCAACAATCATGATACTAATATTAATAATAATACCAGTCTTGGAATATAATATGAAGTTTGATTAAAAATGGAAATAAATTTATAGAAGTAGTTTACCGTTACAAAGCTTGTTGGGCTTTGCCAGTGTTAAAGTGATATAAACATCAAAACGTATAAATATTACAATACCATCTGCTGATGATGTTAACAATTGTAATAATGGCAACGACAACAGTAGTTAGTCTTTCCTTGGCGTGAGTGAGATCAACCATCCTGGTGAGTTCAGGTAGAGAAATGCTGAGCTTAGCTTTCTCAGCATTTTGAAGAATTTGAAGTATTTGTGGAGTATACTTGAAGGAGATAAAGTAATGCATTCACTAAAAAAGCCAGGATTCAAGAGAACTAGCAGTGTTCAATACATAATTAAGTATGTATGTATACATAATAAACATATCTACGTGTTCTCCCAAGGAGCAGATTTAGAGTAAAACAAAAATGGCTCAATTGCCAGGTGTGGAGGCACATGTCCATGATCCCAGCACTCAGGAGGCCAAGGCAGGAGGATCATTGCAAGCTCAAGGACAGCTTGGACTATATAGTGAGACTTTATAGTGAGACAAGACTATATAATATTAATAATAATATATTATCCCCCAAAACAAAACAAAACATGAGGAAGATCTACATTTAAGAACTTCATAGAGAACTTCAAAAAGAAAGAGTCAGAGAATCATGAGGAAAATAAGAGATTTAATGGTGGCCAAGTAATCAAAACAAGCATGAGGGAACCAACTCACTTATTGAGTATGATAAGGACTAAAATTTATCAAATGCATTTGGCAATAAGGACATTATTGGCCATATCTGCTACAATGATTTTGATAGAGTCAAAGCAGAAGCTATAATGCAATGAGCCAAAGAACAAATGCAAAGCAAAGATCTGGGTGTTTCTGTGTGGAATTAGCATTTTAAACATGCTCTGAACAGAGAAGGATGGTAGAACCTTAGCACAGAAGTCAGCCCTCTGCTAGGACTGTGTCTTAGGTTTGAGCACTTCTGTAAGGTGAAAGAAAGACGTCATTAGCAAATTTAAGATTTTAAGTGACTTTCCAGCCTTTTCTTCCCCTTACCTGAGGATGACACAAAAGTTCATAAGTCCAATCAGTAATTTTCCTACTTAATTGCAGGTTTAGCACTTGTAATTATCTGCAAGTTGTCTCTACCAGGTGGCTTTACGGATCACACGATCAAAATTTCAAGTGTATTTAAAAAATACTTTAAGGTGTAATTTTTCCAAACAAAAGCTTTCCTTCTCCTGAGTCCCTTTGTGAATCCAGCTCCTTCCCTGTCACTCATAGCGGACACCTGGATGAATGATCAACAGTGTGATGTCTCCTTTGTCTAACTTCCTCCTTGAAGCCATTCCAGACACTACCCTCCTTGCAGATCAATTCCAACTTTTGCACCGGTAACACAGATGAAGTCATCATGAATTCCCTTTCAGTGTCCACAGCCAACCTTTGAGCCCCATATTTTGAGTTTCTCTAAACTACAATTGGTTTGTCATACTGTCACTAAATGTATTTTGTGAAAACAAAGGTTTTATGACATTTATCACAAAAAAAAAACCTGTATGATACCTGGTTACCACAGAAAATATCTGTTTCAGTGAAGGTTCACTAGATGCACATACTTAATATGTTATGTGAAGAGTTTACAAAGTAGGCTTACAATTGCTGCCTGCAGAGTCCGGGGAGGAAAATTGCAAAATGGCTATCAGCTTCTGCAGAAGCTGGTGCAAGTCCATGTCAGGAGGCCAAAGGCAGAAGGGGCTAGAGGGGAACATCCAAAGGGGATGGGGAAGACCACAGCTCCTCAGGAAAAACAAAAGGAAGACTCCTTTCCCTTCTTATCCATCCAGGCTACAGGCCTGTTTCCTTGGCGCTACCCAAATCCTGGGTGGTCTTTCCTCTTCGGTTTGCAGCCCACATATCAAGCATCATAAACACA
>PVJO010033432.1:0-12096 GCA_004026905.1 Hystrix cristata
GAAATAATTCGATGTGTGGTCATGAGTGTCTGATTTATTTCGCTTAGTAGTATATTCTCAAGGAACATCCATTTACATACAAATGACTCTAGTTTATCCTTCTTTATGGCAGTGTAGTACTCCATTGTGTAGAAAAGCCACATATTCTTTAGCCATTCCATCGCGATCTCCAGCGGCAGGGAGCTTCTCGGCTCCATCCTGGCTCTTGCTCCTCTGGATGGTGACCAACCCTCCACTGGGGTTCCCGGCTTTGGCGTTCGTTCATCTTGATTCTCTCTTGGAGAAACTGCTTGAAATTGGCAGCAACCATGATTCCATCTTCTGCAGAATGTGCTCAGTCAAGGGTGAACTTCAGGACCTGCTTCTTTTTTTTGCCCCCCTTCGCCACCAGCTTTTTCTTTGGGGCAGGGGGAAGGTCGTTTTCTTTGGGGCAGGGGGAAGGTCGTGACCTCTGGGTGAGAAAATTATTCTAGCCCTTGACCCATTCAATCTCTCCAGCTTCCCCAATCTCTTCAAACATTACGGGTTTCCTTTTGACTTGACCTAAAATGTCCAAGTACACTTTTAAGAAAGACTCCTTTCTTTAACACCAGGATTAGAGAACATGAGTCACAGGCTCCATGGTGGCTCAGCAGCTGGCTTCTTTCATGTGGCAGAGTGTTTTAAGGTTCATCTGTGTTGTAGCACGTGTCAGTACTGCATTCTTTCTTTTTCTCTTTTTTTGCATTCTTTTTTATAGCTGAGTAATATTTGATTATGTACTACATTTTATATAATTACTCACCAGTAGATGAACATTTAGGTTGTTTCTACCTTTGGATATTTTAAATAATATTGTTATAAAAATCTGGGTACAAGTTTTTGTGCAGACATAAAATCTCATTTTTCTTGGAAAACAAACTGCATGTATATGTATTATTGGCTGCACAAAAAATTTAGGATAGAAATGTAAGTTTTTATCTTTACATGTTCACAATGATAAGCAAAACATAATTACTGGGCTGGAGATTTAGCTCAGTGTTTGCCTTCCAAGCACAAGGCCCTGAGTTCGATTCCCAGCACCAAAAAAAAAACCCCAAAACAACAAAAAAACAAAAAAAAAACCCCAAAACATAATTACTTCTATGGGAAATAAATAGAAATGGCAGGGGGAAAAGGAAAAAGATCTTGTTGCTTTACTATAAACCTGTACTCCACTAGGGATTTCAGATGCATTTTCTTATAAAAAACATTTTCAACAACCTGTGAGGCAATATTATATTCATTTTGAAAATGAGGACACAGGGTCTCAAAGTGATTGTGTACTTCCCAGGGTCCCACAGCCAGGATTTAGCTAAAACTATCATGGCTTATCTAAGACATCAGTTGTGTCTTTATACAATAGCCAACTCATCATCTCATCATCAGTGTGTTGGAAAGATAAAATGGAATATTCTCCCCAGTTCTGTCTTCTGAAACTTTACAAGTTCAATTAAAATTCGGTAATTGTACACCAAAAATTATAAAGCACTTCTGAAAATACTAAAGAACGCTTGAATTAATGGGAAGTCATCCAATGCTTATGGGTGGGAAAACTTGATGATGGTTAGACAATATTCTCCGAAGTGATCTATGGATTCAGTATAAACTCTACCAAAATGCCCTGCTGTTTTCTGATGGACATTGACAAGGGAATCCTTAAATTCATATGGCAGCTCAAGGGAACCAGAATACCCAAAGCAATCTTCATGAAGCAGAAAGTTGGATGGCTTATTCTTCCTAATTTCAAACCTACAATAATCAGGACACTATGGTACCAGTATAATGACATACATATAAATCAGTGGAATAAAATTCAACGTCCAGAAATGAACTTTTAGTCTCCAGTGCATGAAAACAGGCCCACGGTGGCCAAGTGGCACAGTGTGACCATTGGCCAACTCCAAGTCAGCTCCACACTTTGCTTCCCGTGGCACAGGGCAGCAGAGACACACACTAATTGACCTGATTCTGGATGAGAACAACAGGGGGAGAAGATAGGCCTAGAAAGCCAGCAGACCTAAAAGAAAATATGGACATAGCCAGCAGCTTCAGGGACTCCAGTGTGACCCTCCCAAAGTGACTGGGTGATAAAAACCACAGGAGACCACTGTGGGGAGAATGGGCCAGTCATAGACACCCCCTGAGAAGTGTAAGCTCAGTCTGGGAAGGACACGGGCCCCGCCCTTCATAGAGAACACCCAGACCCTGTGAATGTCGACATTAACTCCAACAGTCCACTTGAGCCTCTGCCCCACAATTTATATCCAGCAGACATCAGAGGGCTGATCACATTTTCCATCTACGAACGTGACTGAGGATACACTTTGGCTTGGATGGTAACCACAGTCTAAGATGAATGGACACAGGGGCCTCAAGTACAGAGAGGGAGGGCACCTCAAAAACCCGTAGGCCCTGTCTTACTTTTCTCTCATTGCTGGGACAAAATACCTGACACCCAAAGTTAAAGGAGGAAAGGTTTATTTAGCTCAATTTGTAGAGGTTTCAGTCCACAATCAGCTGGCTTCAAGGCAGGGTGGCATGGTAGACAGGTAGAAGGCAGCAAGGTAAGCAAGGGGGCTTTATCAGCATCTTTCTGCTGCTTTTATCTTATTCAGGCTGCTAGGATCAGGGCGGTGCCCAACCAGTCAGTGGATTGATTTAGTGATCACACGCCCTTAATCCCAGCATCACACTTTCTAGATCCAGACACCTCTGAAAACATGCCACCTATGACTGCATGAAGCTTTGAGGGGACATCTAGAAACAACCATAACAGGCCCTAAAACTAGGCAGAAAACTATTGTGACCGGATGGATTCCAAAACTTCAGATTCTAGAAAGAAACCATTCATCTAAAGCTATTGAGGAATTTTTTTCTTTGACTCAACCTTTATTCAATTTTTCTATTTTTAATTGCTTTTCTCTTTCCTTCGTTGTTTTTTTTTGGGGGGGTGGGGGGTGAGATTATTCCTCCCCTTTTTGTATTTGTTCTTTCTCTTTAGTTTCTTTTCTCTTTTTCTCATTTCCCCTTTCAACTTTTTTCCCTGACTTGCTATTTTTTATTACTTGTATTTTTCTCTCTCTTTTTCTTTTTTCTTCATTTTTTGTTTGTTCTTTCCTGTGACTGTTTTCTTTTTTAAAATTCATTTAATCAAACATATATGAGTACATATCGAATGGTTTCTCTGATATGAGAAACCATAAGTGTAAATAAGGACAAAAAGGTATTATAGATACTATCTAAAAGAAAGACAATATTCAATAGGGAGGGGGGAAAAGTGTAAATAAAGCTGTTGTAAATAAGGAGGGGAAGGGGAGTGGAAGGGACGGGTGGGGAAGGGGGGAACCAAGATGTATCATGCACAGGTACAAATTAACTATGATGAATGTGATCAATATGTATACAATGTACCAATACATGTCCTTGGCAAATAAAATTAAAAAAATAAAATTCATTTATTTGTTATTAGTACATATTTGCAATTCATGCAGTTTACAATCATCTTAGGAGTGGTTACATGTTCATATTACAGCTTGTTTCTTTCTTTTTTTTTTTTTTTTTGGTGCTGGGGATCGAACCCAGGGCCTTGCACTTGCTAGGCAAGCGCTCTACCACTGAGCTAAATCCCCAACCCTAAAGTGATATGAGTTTTGTCTTAGTGTTCATACTGTATGTTTCTTTTCTATGACTAAGAGTGATACATTATTGGTCCTTAGTGTGGAACACTATTCAGTTTGTCTTGGATACTATTATTGTTACCGATTTTATTACTATAGTCAAAGTGACATAGAAATTGCTCTTAATTGGTTTTCGTGGAATGCCAATATTGAAATTTGCTTGGGGTCACTAATAATACTGCAGCTATACATGGAGAATTGGATATGAAGCCAATTACACTGCAACCTTTCCTCCTAAGTAAACAGAAGTGATTGGAACCTGGGACAGAGGCAATGGCTGATAATTAGCTTTGCCAAGAGGGCATCGCTGGAAGTAGATATTAACTAAAAAGGTCTCTATACCATCAACAAAGCTTGCTACAATCTGCAAGCCTCAACACAAAATAACTAATAAAAAATAGAAACATGAGAAGTAAAGAAAACAAAATGCCTCCAAAAACCCCTCAATCTCCCCATATCTAATCTAGATAGGGAGGAAACCAGAAGCCACACAGCTGAATTATTTGAAAGCGTAACATAGGAGCTAACAAAATAGAACAATAAGGCAATTGGCAAGTTCTCAGAAGATAGAAGGAAACAGATAATGAGCCAAAAAACAAAATGATCAGCAACTCTACAAAAAACACTAATAAAAAAATGAGCAGAGCTACATAAAATAGTGTATAACATGAATGACCAGAATAGAAAAGAATTACAGTCCAAAAAAGGCTCAAAGTAGAAATTCACTCTGAACCCAGTTCCAAGGAACAAATTCTATAGGCCACCACCATTCTGGAACGTGGTGCTTTGGGGCTCGCATCTCAAAGTAATGTCTTTCACCTTTGCAACTCTGACCCTGCAAAGGCTGGCATTCTGCTGGTTCTTGGATGTCCTCAGGCCATCTGTTCTGTTGTCTTCTTCTGAAATACTTGGCTTTTTCTTGCCAGTCTTTTCAGCGGCCAATTTTCTCTTCTGTTCCATCTTTTCAGGCTACAACTCAACTGGAGCTTTCTTTCTGGCCAAACTCACAACATTTTGAATAATTCTGTTGGGTTGTTTGCTCTTGATTGTCAACATAAATCTGGTTAAAAGCCCCCAACAATAGCCACACCACTGCCTCAACATTAGACTGCCTTGAAATTTCTTCTGCAAGATTAATTAGTCTACTGCCCCTAATCTCAGTGTCAGGCAAAGTCGCTGGACATGAGCAAAATGCAGACAAACTTTCTGCCAAGGCGTAACACACATCATCTGTAGTCCAACAGCCAACGCAGTCCTTCTCAGCAGAAATCTCCTGGCCCTGGTCTTTACTGGTAGCATTTCTCTCAGCATTCTTGTCTTCTGAGCTCTGACTAGAATCTCTCCAGTACAGCCCAAGGGTTTCCAGGGATGCTTTTTCAGTCAGCATCTCTAGACTTTTCTGAACTCTTCCCACAAGCCAGTCCCAAAGGCTCCTCAATCACATGGTCAGACATAGTCAACTTCTCTGGCACCAAATTCTGTCTTAGTTTCTTTTCTCATTGCTATGACAAAATACCCAACACCTGAATTTAAAGGAAGAAAGGTTTATCTAGCTCACAGTTTGCAGAGATTTCAACTCATAGTCAGCTGGCTCCAAGGCAGGGTGGCAGGACAGAAAGACATCGCAGAGAAGAAATAGTGTATGGCAACCAGGTAGGTGAGAGCACATTAGTCCTCTTCCTGTCCCTTATGTTATATGCAGGATACACACCCTAGGGCAGGGGTAGCACTCACACCCTTAATCCTAGCCAGAACTATGCCAGACCAATCAGTGGACTGATTTAGTAATCACACACCCTTGATCTCAGCACCACACACTCTAGATCCGGCCACCTCTGAAAGAGCCCACCTGTGACTGCAAGAGGACATCTAGACACAAACATAACAACGGGATACAGAAGAAATCAGAAAGAAATAAGAGTTTCTATAACTAAAAAATAATGCCAGCAAAATTCAAAATTCAGCAGAACTTTTGGGACACAATGAAAGCAGTCCTAAGAGGGAAGTTTATTACTGTGAATGCCCACATCACAAAAAGAAAGTGAGCCCAAAGAAATAACCTAAGAATGTACCTCAAGGTCCTAGAAATATAAGAACAATCCCAACCCAAAGCTAGTACAAGAAAGAAAGGAAGAAAAAAAAAAGAGCGAGAAAAGATTTGAATCAATTCAGTTAGAAATGAAAAAGGTGACATCACAATGGACACTACCGAAATCAAGAAAATTGTTAATGACTGCCTCATAAACATTCATGCCAATAATTTGGAGATTTTTGAAGAAATGGATAGATTCCTAGATACATATGAATTGCCAAAACTTAAACAAGAAGATTTAAATACCCCGAGAAATCCAATAACAGGCAATGAAACTCAAGCAGTAAAAAAAACTTACCAAATAAGAAAAGCCCGGTTCCATATTGATTCATTGGTAAATTCTACAAAACCTTCAGGGAAGGTCTAATACCACTACGCCTCAAGTTTTGTAATGAAAGTTATTTAATGAAATGACTCCCAAGTCACTCCTGGAAGCTAGCACTACCTGATTCCAAAAGCAGACAAGGATCCAACCAAAAAAAAGAGAAGTATAGACCAATTTCTTTAGTTAATAGAGATGCAAAAATCCTGAACAAGATATTGGCAAACAGAATGCACCAGACCAGAATATCACACATCATGACCAAGTAAACTTCATCCCAGGGGTGCAAGTATAGTTCACATAAGCCAATCAATAAATGTAATACATTACACAAACAGAAGTAAGGACAAAAATCAGATGATAATCCCGACAGATGTAGAAAAAGCCTTTGACAAAATCCAACATCCATTACTGATAATAATACTGAAGAATATAGGAATGCAGGACCCAAAGGAATCTGACCACCACTATTCTAGGCTGATCAGAGGCCATGCTAAACCTCTTCTCCCACCCTCCCTATGCTTCTGCACCTGCTAAGGAAGCATGGTTAGTGAGGCCCAGTAAGCATGGCTGTACCCCGTAACTCTCATCACTATTCAGTCTTGCTATTAAGAGCAACCTCTACTCCCTGTACTTTCTCAAGCCTTGACCTTGGTAGGTAGCCACAACTCCCTTTCATTGAACTCTCCCCAACATGACCCTGGAAAAGATTTCACAACCTGTACGAGAGCAACCAGTCTGGTCTCAGTGCCCCGGTGGTCCCTTTCAGGTTTGTTCTGAAATAAACCTGTCCTGTTGAGTTTGTACCTTCGTTTTATTCCTCCTTTTTCCTAACAGGACTGTAACTCAATATGATAAAAGGCATTTATGAAGAACCTATTGCCAATATCATATTAAAATGGGGAAAGCTGAAAGCTTTCCCTCTGAAATCAGGAACAAGAATAAGATACTCACTATTACCACTCCTGTTCAACATAGTACTTGAAACACTGGCAAGAACAATTAGATAAGTAAAAGAAATAAAAGGGACATATATAAGAAAGGAAGAAGTCAAATTGTCATTATTTGAAGGTGACATTATCCACTATATAGAAGACACAAAACACCCACCAAAAGACTCTTAGAATCAATAACCAAATTTAGCAATGTAACAGAATACAAAATCGACACAAAAGTATCAATGGCATTCCTGTACACTAATAAGGAATCTACTGAGAAAAAAATTAGGAAAACGATACCATTCACAATAGCACCAAGAAGAATTATATAATAATTGAAATTATCATTATTTGCTGAAGACATGACGTTCTATGCAGAAGACCATAAAACTCCATCCAAAGACTCCTACTTTGGTAGCCAAATTTGATAGCATAGCAGGATTCAAAATCAACCCTCAAAAATCAATAGCATTTCTGTACACCAATAACAAACTTCCTGAGAGAGAAATTAGGGAACAACACCTTTCACAACAGCATCATTAAAAATGAAATACTTAGGAATCAATCTAACAAAGGAAGTTAAAGACCTTTACATTGAAAACTACAGTACTCTGAAAAAGGAGATCAAAGATGATATCAGAAAATGGAAAGATATTCCCTGTTCTTGGATAGACAGAATTAGTACAGAAAATATCCATATTTCTGAAACTGTAATGTAGATGTAATGCAATCCCAATCAAAATACCAGTAGTTTACCTCACAGAACTAGAGAAAACAATCCTAAAATTCATGTGGAACCAGAAGAGACCTAGAATAGTAAAAGCAATTCTGAGCAATAAGGGCAAGGCAGGGACTTGACAATCC
Source organism: Hystrix cristata (assembly GCA_004026905.1). Classification (NCBI taxonomy): domain Eukaryota; kingdom Metazoa; phylum Chordata; class Mammalia; order Rodentia; family Hystricidae; genus Hystrix; species Hystrix cristata. The sequence continues at coordinate 7,915 of PVJO010033432.1, forward strand.
CTAACCTGCAATTATGCTACAAAGCTACCAGCATTGATAAAAACAGCATGGCACTGGCAAAACAAAACAAAACAAAAAATCCAAACCTGAGAATCGATGGAACAGAATAGAAAATATAGAAAGAACCTCAAACACACTCAGCTATATTATTTTAGACAAATAGCCCAAACACCTTCACTGGAAGAAATTTAGCCTCTCTAATAAATGTTGGTAGATAAACTGGCTTTTCACATAATGCACTAAACTAAAATCAAAATGGATCGAAGTCTAAATTTAAAAATAGAAACAGTTAATCTTCTGGAAGATAAAATAGATAAAACTCTTGAAGACATAGGTGTAGGCAAGACTTTATGAACAAAATGCTGATATCATGGGAAATGCTACAGAGAATCAACAACTGGAATCACCTCAAATTAAAAAGCTTTAGCACAGCAAAAGAAACCACCAACAGAGTGAAGTGATAACCCACAGAATGGAAAAAAAATTTTTTACTAGCCACTCCTCAGCCAAAGGACTAATATACAGATTATATAGGTAACTTTAAAAAATCAGACTCCCCACATTTAAAGACCCAATTTAAAAATGAGCATCTGAAATGAACAGATACTTCTCAGATGAAGAAGTACAAACAGCAAATAAATACATGAAAAAATGTTTAACATTACTGATCTTTTGAGAAATGCAAATTGAAGCAACAGTGAAATTCCATCTCATTCCAGAAAGAATTGCTGTCACCAAGAAATCAGCCAATAACAAATGCTGGTGGGGCTGTAGGGGCGAGGGACTCTTCTCCATCATTGACGGGAGTGAAAATCGGTTCTCCCACTATGGAAATCAGTATGGAGATGCCTCAAAAAACTAAAACTAGAGGTTCCAATTGACCCAGCTTTCCCCCTTCTACCTACCTTCCCAAAAGAGCCAAAAGCATCATACTGCAGTGATATATTCACACCCATATTTATAGCAGCACAATTTACAATTGCTAAATCTTGGAAACAGCCCAGATGCCCATAAACAGATGAACTGATAAAGAAAATGTGGTATTTATATACAATGGAGTACTACTCTGCTATAAAGAAGGATAAACTTGAGCCATTTTTAGGTAAGTGGATGCACCTTGAGACCATAATTTCAAGTGAAATAAATCAGACACACATGTTCAACTATTACATTGTTTCTCTTGTGTGGGAAACCCAAAGGGCAAATAAAGAACAAAGTGAAGGCTAGATATTGGGATGTGGGAGGAGCATGTTCAAATGGGAAGGGGAACAAGGGAGGGAGGAGGGTGAAGGAAAGGAAAAGGGATAAGAAAAAGAGAATGGAAGGAAATAAATGGAAACAAATCTTCTGTAAATTGGGAGGGGGAGAAGTTTGAAGGGGGGGAAAGGGAATGGGAAAAAAGGATTAAGATATATTATGTACAGGTACAAATTCCCTGTCATGAATATGATCTTTATGTATGACCAATACATACTAATGAAAAAAGAATGTAATTCTGTAAAAGAGAATTGTAGCAATTTTCTATAGGCACATGACAAAATGTTCAATATTTGTCACCAATAAAATATAAATGCAAATCACAATGAGATACTACTAATATTAATGAAGATATGGAGAAATAAAACCTTTATTAACTGCTACTGGCAATGTAAAATGATACAGCTACTTAGTAGAGTCTGTTGGTTCGTCAAAAGTTCTAACTGGATTCACTCTTTGACTCAATAACTTCACTCCTAGGTATACAGCAAGTGTGCCAGTTAATCTTCATTGTCAACTTAACATATTACAAGACACCTGGAGTAGTTATTAGAACATGGGCGCACTATATTAACTAGTGGATTAATCCACTGACATTCATAGCAATGTACTGTTAAGAGGTGGGAACCATTTGAAGGAGATGAGGTGCTGAGGGTGTGGCTTTGAGGACATATCCTCACATGCCCTTTCCCTGGTCTCTGCTTCCTAGCTGCCACAAAGTAAGCAGCTTCAGTTTACCACATCCTTCCACCAAGATACTCTTACCTTAGAGCCAAGCAACCATGGACTGAATCCTCCGAACTTGTTAGTAAAAATAAATCTTTTCTCCTTAACTTGCAGCTGTTGAGTATTTTGTTCCAGCAATGACAAAGATGACCAACGCTCCAACTGAAATGGGAATGCATGTTCACGTGAAAATTTGCATTAGAATCTTCATAGTGGCAGTGTTCATAAAAGCCAAAAGCTGGAAATAAAACAAATGTTCATTAATTGATCAATAAACAAAATGTGGCATTGTTTACAAAACTCTATAATCCAACATTATTCATCAAGTCATAGAGGTGCATGCTTATAATCCCAGCTACTCTGAAGGCTGAGGCAGGAGAACCACAAGATCAAAGCTACCCTAGACAGTACATTGAGACCCTGTCTCAAAATAAATTCTAGAAAGAGCCGAGAACGTAGCTCCATAGTAGAGTACCCCAAGGTTCAATCCCCAGGACCACAAAACAAAACAAAAAGTTATTTAGCACCAAATGGAATGATACACAGATTTACGGTACAACATGGATGGACATTGAAAACAATATGTTAAGTGAAATACGTCAGTACCAAAAGACCGTATACTGTATGATGCCACTTACATGAAATGTGCAGAACTGGAAAGTCTCTAGAAATAGAAAATAGAAATAATAGTGGATAACATTGGTATGGACAGGGATTTGGGGGTTAATAGCTGAAGGATATGGGATTTCTTTATGGGGTTATGACCATGATCTAAAATTGATTGTCTCAATAGTTGCACATTCTCTGCATATTCTAAAATCTTCAAACTGTGCACTTTAAGCGGGTGAATGTATGCTATATGAATATCTCAATGTAACTTCTGTGACAAGGGATCTACTAGATCAGTGGTGGAGAGCCTACGGCATGCACATTATTTTTTTTTCTTTTAAGAAAGAGATGTCAATGTATGAGTTGTTTTTTTAAAACTAAAACCTCAGTATTCAGGTCTAATTGCAGTGTTGGCACTTTGCGATAAATAACAGTATCTCCTGTAGCTCCATTTCCAACACTCCGCACACATGGTGGTAAGATTTGTGTTCCAGAGGCCCAGGGCAGGCCCAGCCATATGGGGTGGCCAGTTGTAGCCCTCTGGGTTTTCCTCTTAGGTTGGTTCTGCTTGCCGCCTACAACTTTCTTTAGCAGATGTTTCAGATTTCTGACACCTGTACCTTCCCAGGGTCGGAACTGCACAGCTTCATTTGCATTGCCTTGTGCCCATGACTCAAGGATGCATTGTTTGGCCTTTGAGACTTTCCTTTGAAATCAAGATGGAAGCCTCTGTGACCCCGCAACCCTTTGATTCTGTGCACCTGAAAAACCAGCATCATGTGGATGACACTAAAGTCTGCTGACAGTGTGAGCAGTATCCAGGCCTCCTTGGATAGTGAGTGTGGTAGTGTCTGAGTGCCTGGATGGCTGAGCACAGTGAAATTGTTCCAGAGAACCAGGCCCTGCTCCAGAAGTGGCCTGTGGGACTCTGTTTTCAATTGAAAAGTTTAAACTTTTGCACACTTGATCTTCTGATCGGTGGGATCTTGCTGATTTGTGAGATGCCCTCGAGGTATGTTTCTTTGTGTAGTGGTCTCATTATAATGACACTAATATTTTCAGCAACCACTATCTTTGGCCAAATTTACAGGTACTTCCTTTCCGGCAAAATTTTGAAATGTTTAGATCCTCTGGAATCTGCTTTTTACTTCTAATTCTTACTGTATATATATTTTTTAATTTTAAACCAAGAACATGTATTGGTACATTCTACATACAATGGTCACATTCATTACATTTATTCTGTACCTATACATGATACATCTTGGTTCTCCCTCCTCTTCCCCACCCCTCCCCTCTGTTCCCTCCATCCCTATTTACAGCAGGTTTATTCATCATTTTCCATATTTTCCCTTTCCCCTCTCTTTCCCCTGTTGCCTTTCTGCTTTTCCCCTTCTTTCTTTCTAGTACTCCTCTCCTCTGCACACCATCCTCCTTTTATATAATATCTACTACACCTCTTTGTTCTTATTTACAGTTATGGTTTCTCATATCAGAGAAACAATTCGATGTGTGCTCATGAGTGCCTGATTTATTTCACTTAAGAGTATGTTCTCAAGAAACATCCATTTATATATGAATGACTCTAGT
>PVJO010033433.1:0-12095 GCA_004026905.1 Hystrix cristata
TGATCCTCAGGTCTGTCTTTTTGCCAGTACCATGCTGTTTTTAATACTGTAGCTCTATAGTATAGTTTTATGTCGGGGACTGTGATGCCCCCTGCTTTTCCCCTGTTGCTTAGGATCGTTTTTGCTATTCTTGGTCTCTTCTGGTTCCAGATGAAGTTCATGATTGTCCTTTCTATTTCTTTGAAGTATGTTAGTGGTATCTTGATTGGAATTACATTAAATCTGTATAGTAGTTTAGGGAGTATAGCCATTTTCACGATGTTGGTTCTTCCTACCCAGGAACATGGGATGTCCTTCCATTTCTTGAAATCCTTTTTAGTTTCCTTTTTGAGAGTGCTATAGTTTTCGATGTAAAGGTCTTTTACTTCTTTTGTTAGATAGATTCCTAAGTATTTTATTTTTTTGTGTGCAATTGTGAAAGGCATATCTTTTGTTATTTCTTTTTCAGTGGGTGTATTGTTTGTGTATAGGAATACTATTGACTTTTGGGTGTTGACTTTGTATCCAGGAACACAACTGAATTTAGTTATTAAATCCAGTAGTTTTTTGGTGGAGTTTTCTGAGTCTTCTATGTAGAGTATCAGGTCATCTGCAAATAACGATAGTTTAACTTCTTCCTTTCCTATCTTTATTCCTTTTATTTCTTTCTCTTGTCTAATTGCTCTGGCTATTGTTTCTAGAACTATGTTGAATAACAGTGGTGACAATGGGCACCCTTGTCTTGTTCCAGATTTTAGTGTGAAAGCTTCTAGTTTCTGGCCATTTAGTGTAATGTTGGCCATTGGTTTGGCATATATGGCTTTTGTCACATTGAGATATACACCACCTATTCCTAATTTCTGTAGTCTTTTTTATCCTGAACGGGTGTTCGATTTTGTGAAATGCTTTTTCTGCATCTATTGAGTTGATCATGTGATTTTTGTCTTTGACTTTGTTGATGTGGTGTATTACATGTAATGTTTTGCATATGTTGAACCATCCCTGCATCCCTGGGATGAATCCTACTTGGTCATGGTGTATAATCTTCTTGATAATTCGTTGTATTCTGTTGGCCAGAATTTTGTTGAGAATTTTCACATCTATGTTTATTAGGGAGATTGGCCTGTAGTTCTCTTTCTTTGTTGGGTCCTTTTCTGGTTTTAGTATTAGGGTAATGCTTGCTTCCAGGAATGATTTTGGAAGTACTGCTTCCTTTTCAATTTCATTAAAGAGTTTGAGAAATAGTGGTATTAGATCATCTTTGAATTTTTTGTAGAATTCTGCTGTTAAGCCGTCAGGACCTGGACTTTTCTTTGTTGGTAGGTTTTTGATTACCTCTTCAATTTCAATGCCTGATATTGGTTTATTAAGAGTTTGTATCTCTTGGTTTAGTTTTGGTAATTTGTATGTGTCTAGGAATCTGTCCATTTCTTCCATGTTTTCCACCTTGAGTATAAATTCTTGAAGTAGGTGTTGATGATCCTTTGGATTTCTAAAGGGTCAGTTGTGACTTCACCCCTTTCATTTTTTATTGCATGAATTTGGGTCTTTTCTTTCCTTTTTTTTATCAGGTTGGCTAGGGGTTTGTCTATTTTGTTTAGTCTCTCAAAGAACCAACTCTTTGATTCATTGATTCTTTGTATTGTTTTCTTGGTCTCCATTGCATTGATTTCAGCTCTGATATTAATGATTTCCTCTCTTGTGTGAGCTTTAGGTTTGTTTTGTTCTTCTTTTTCTAGTTGCTTGAGGTTCAACATTAAGTTGTTTATTTGAGCTCACTCTGTCTTCTTGATGTGGGAGCTCAATGCAATAAACTTCCCCCGTAGCACTGCTTTCATTGTAACCCATAAGTTCCAGTATGTTGTATTGTCATTATCATTTACCGGTATGAATTGCTTAATTTCTTCTTTAATATCTTCTGTGACCCAGCTGTTATTCAGAAGGATATTACTTAGTTTCCATGTGTTAATGTTGTTTTTTTGGTTTTTGTTGCCATTGAATTCTAGTTTCAATGCACTATGGTCCGATAGTATGCATGGGATGATTTCAATTACCTTACATTTACTTAAGTATCCTTTATGGGCTAGTATGTGGTCTATTTTAAAAAAAACGACCCGTGTGCGACTGAGAAGAATGTGTATTCTGTAGCTGTAGGGTGAAACACTCTGTAGACATCTGCTAAGTCCATTTGTTCACAGAGCTGATTCAGTTCTGATATTTCTTTGTTAATTTTCTGTCTGGTTGATCTCTCTCTTTGTGAGAGTGGGGTGTTGAAGTCTCCCATTATAATTGTGTTAGAGTTTATTTGATCTTTCATGTCCCTTAATACTAGTGTTATGTATTTAGGTGCACCAATATTTGGTGCATAAATATTGATGATTGTTATTTCTTCCTCTTGAAGTTTTCCCTTGAGAAGTATGTAGTGGCCATCTTTGTCCCTCTTGATTAGTTTTGGCTTGAAGTTTACTTTGTCTGCGATTAGGATAGCTACCCCTGCTTTTTTTTGGGTTCCTGTTGCATGAAATGCTGCTTTCCATCCCTTGATTTTCAATCTATGTATTTCCTTTTGGTTTAGATGTGTCTCTTGTATGCAGTATATTGCTGGATCTCCTTTCTTGATCCATTCTGTTAGCCTGTTTCTTTTGATAGATGAGTTGAGGCCGTTTACATTGACGGTTACAGCTATTATGAGTTGACTCTTTTTTGCCATATATCTTTTCTGTAGTTGGTTCTGTGTTTCACTTTAGTTCAATTGCTTGTCTTTCCTGGTGGGATTTTTTTAGTGTCCTTGTAAATGTAGTTAACTCTTTCCTTCTCCAGGATGTCCTTCAAAACATTTTGCAGAGGTGGTTTGGAGGTTATAAATTTCTTCAGTTGCTCTTTGTCATGGAAGTATCTTATTTCATTATTGAATTTGATAGACAATTTGGCCAGGTATATCAATCTGGGTTGGAGATTGTTTTCTTTCAAGGCTTGGAATACGTTGCTCCAGGCTCTCCTTGATTTTAGGGCTTGTGTAGAGAAATCTGCTGTGATTCTGATGGGTTTACCCTTATAGGTGATTTGTTATTTTTTCTCTAATAATTTTCATTATTCTGTGCTTTTGCTGAATTTCTGGAATCTTGATTATTATATGTCTTGGTGAGGATTTATTTTGGTTATGAGTGATTGGGGTTCTATATGCCTCACTTATCTGTATATCAAGTTCTTTTTTCATGCTTGGGAAGTTTTCCATCATTACTTCTGTAAATAATCTCTTTAGATCCTTCGTATTGTCTCCTGCTGATTCATTTACTCCTATCACTCTTATATTGTTTCTCTTTGCATCATCTTGTAGATGTTGTAGTGATTTTTGATAATCTCTAGCTATTTTCAACAGGTCTTTCTTTTCATTCTCACTGATTTCTGACCTGTCTTCTAGTTCTGAGATTCTATCTTCACTCTCCCTCATTCAGCTTCGTATACTTTCTCTTGAGTTTTTAATTTCTTGGGTATCTGTTTGGATCTGTTTCATGGGCTCCATTTCTTTGCTAAGTTGTATATTCAAATTTTCGATTGTTTTTCTTAGTTCCTCTGTCTTTTTATCTTTGTCTACCCTGAACTCACTAAGTAAATCTTTCATTATGTTGGTCATCTCTTTCCTGACCTGGTTTATTACCTCTAGTCTGATGTTCTCTATTGCTGCGCCTATCTCTTTTTGAACTTCTGTTGCTATTATCTCTGAGAGTTTAGTTGGGTTTCTTCTGACATCCTCGATGTCATTGTTCTCTATATTTATTCTGGTTGGACTGGGGGTCTGGGGTTGAGTTTTGGTTCTATGTCTGGTCATTTTCTTTGTATACATATGTACTTTACCCCTCTTAGTTTGTTCTCCGAGTTGGTTTGATATTTTCTTTGTATGAGGTTACAAAAAGATAGGTAATAGCATCGTCCTTGGGAATGTCTGTTTCTGCATTTTCTTCTGGGTATATGTGTTTCTTGGTTCTTATGACCTTTAGTTCTCCAGGGTTATCTTCAATGACAAGGTCATGGTTGGCTCTATTTGGAAATGGTGACTTCAGAGAGAGGAAGGGAAAAGAAAGTAACAAAACAAAACACACAAAAAAAGCTAAAAGAGGGACAATAGGAGAAGAAAGAGGAAGAAAAAACAAACATACAAACATCCAAAATAAAAACAAAACAAAACAAAAAAAAACAAAGTGTGGGTGGGAAAACAGCAGAAGATAGTGTCACCAGAGAGGAGGCCTAGATTTTATGCATGATGATGGGTTCAGACCCTGCTGGCGTGCGGGCCTAGGCTGTAGTCTTTTGTCCCTAGCACCGACCCTCTCACCTGGGCGGGGAAAATCTCGTGGTCAGGAGGCCCTGCTGCGCCGCTTTTGGGTGGTGGGGAAGGAACCGAGAAGCTCCCTGCCATTGGAGATCGTCATGGGACGCCTCCGGCCCAGGTTGCAGTCTTTTGTCCCTAGCGCCAACCCTCTCACCTGGGCAGGGAAAATCCCGCAGTCAGGAGGCCCTGCTGCGCCGCTTTTGGGTGGTGGGGAAGGAACCGAGAAGCTCCCTGCCCTTGGAGATCGCGATGGCATGCCTCCGACCCAGGCTGCAGTTTTTTGTCCCTAGCCTTTTGCCAGTATCTTGCTTTGTAATTCAGGGTAGTCTTGAACTCACTATGTAGCCCAGGCTGACCTTCAGCTTGCAACGATCCTCCTGACCTGCCTGCTGGGTGCTGAGATCACATGTGTGCACCTGCACACCTGGCCAGTTCCCCCCTTCAAACTACCTCCTACTTTAACTTCTGTGTCAGTCTCTATCCTCTGGATTTCCTTCCACCTCCCTAGGCCTTCTTTGCCAATTTTTTTCATGTAACTTTTTCTTTTTTTTAATTTTATTTTATTTACCAAGAGCATGTATTGGTATTTCGTATACATAGTAATCACATTCATCATAGTTAATTTGTACTGGTACATGATACATCTTCGTTTTCGCCCCTCCTCTCCAGCCCTCCCTTCAATTCCCCTCTCATCTCTATTTACTGCAGGTTTATTTACATTTTAACATTTTTTCTTTTATCCTTCCTTTTCTTTATCCCTTCCTTCTTTTCCCCTTCTCCCTATCTAGCTCTCCTCTCTTTCGAATACTATCTTTTTGTTTTTGCATAATATCTATTATACCTCCTTGTCTTTATTGCCACTTATGGTTTCTCATATAAAAATTCGATGTGTACTCATGAATGTCTGATTTATTTCACTTAAGAGTATGCTCTCAAGATGCACCCATTTACCTACAAATATCCCTAGTTTATACTTTTTATGACAGAGTAGTACTCCATTGTGTAGAAAAACCACATCTTCTTTAGCCATTCATTGTTTGTTGGGCATTTAGGTTGTTTCCAAGACTTAGCAATTACAAATAGTGTTACTATGAACATGATTGTGCATATATTGCTGTGGTATGATGATTTTAATTCTTCTGGGAAGATACCAAGCAGAGAAATAGCTGGATCAAATGGAACCTCTAGTTGAAGTATTCTGAGGAATCTCCACACTGATTTCCACAGTGGTTGGACCAGTCTACATTCCCACCAACAGTGGAGGAGGGCTCCTTTTTCCCCCATAACCCCACCAGCATTTGTTATTGGTTGATTTCTTGATAATAGCTGTTCTTTCTGGAGAGAGATGGAATCTTAGTGTTGTTTTGATTTGCATCTCTCGAATGACCAGTGATAGTGAACACTTTTTCATATATTTATTTGCTATTTTTATTTCTTTGTCTGAGAAATGTTTATTCATTTCAGTTGCCCCTTTTTGGATAGGGCCTTTAAATTAGGGGGAGGTTGATTTTTTTGAGTTCTTTATAAACTCTAGATGTTAGACCTTTGCCTGAAGGACAGCTGGCAAAATTTTTTTCCCAGTCTGTGGGTTTTTGCCCTGCTGTTTTGGTGATTTCTTTTGTTGTGCAAAAGCCTTTTAATAGGATGTGCACCCAAGCATTGATTCTTTGTATTATATCCCCTGCAGCCTGGGTTCTGTTCATAATTTTTTTTCCTACCCCTATGTCTTCAGGAGTTCTTCCTAGTCTATTCTCCAGTAGATTTAGTGTTTCTGTTTTAATGTTTAGATTTTTGATTCACTTTCCATGAAACTCTTTCTTTCTGCTTGTTCTTATGTTGATGATTCCAAGGGTTAGGTCTTTGGCTTTCTTCTGTAATTGTGATATATGTCCTTCATGTCATTAATGTATATCCTTGGTTTTAACTAGCATCAGTAGCTTGGTTATTTCTAAATATTTGTCTTCAGCCTAGATAATTCCACTGGGTTCCACTTAGTTCACAATTCTGAGTGTAATCTGATCTGCACACCCTTAAAGTTTATTTTCTTCTGTTTCTTACTTAGGCAAAGAGTCATCTAAGTGAGGCATTTGAGTTATTCTTAACCTGTGCTTTCCCATCACTGCTCATCCCCTTCCCTTGGATAATCCACTAACTTATCTTGTAGCTTTTACATCTTAAACATCTATGAGAGCCAATTAAAGGTCCAACATTTGGGGTCAGAATTCCTGAGTTTTACTTTTGACTATGAGGCAAATACTTAAACTCAGTGCCTTGGTTTCCTCATAAGCCAGGAATAATACCAGTCCCTATTTCAAAGAGATATTTTAAGTATTGATTATACATAAACAATGAATTAACACAAGTAAATTCAGTGCAGTGTTAGTGATCATTCTGCTTTTGTTAGTTATCTTTGTATTCTGTCTAGGTCTGTTTCTTTTTTATGAAAAAATAAAACAAAATTTCATTACAAAATAATAAGAGAATAGCAAAAGTTAATATATTGTGTATTATACTCAAAGTAGTTACTCAGCATGGAAATTATAAACTAAATTCTTACAAAAAAGAAACAGATAATAAAACAAAACTTTCTTTTCAATGAACTAGTATAAACTCATAGTATAATTGAAATTAATAAACATAAATAAGTTTGTCATCATCTCTTGAATGTGTTACTACAATAACAATTTAAATTTTTTCACTGCCAACAGTCTTGTCCCTATTCAGTCAATGTTTCTTGTTATCAGAGCAATCTGCTTAGACTGAATATCTGATTATATCATTGTCTTCTAAATAATAACTCGATGGCTGTCTGTGACATATAAGAGAGTACCCAGAATTTTTCAGATGGCACAGGAAGATCTCCATGACTACATTTCCAGTTTTATGTCTTATCAGTTTGCATTTGACAATCTAATCTTTTCTCATCCTGTTTTTCTTAAACTTCACCTGGCAAATTCTGTCTTGATCTTTAAGATCAGATCAAGTACCCAATCCCCTAGGAATTATTTTCAAGCACCTTTCCTGCACTTGTGTTAGATACTCACTGTCTGTGCCCCCTTAACACCCCAGCTGCTTAATTATGCCTCTCATTGTACAAGGTACATGCCTAAACCTCCCATCGAGCTCCAGGAAATAGATTCTTTGGCCTATTATTCTCTCTATTTCTCAAATCAGCACTAAGATAGGAACAAGCTCAAAATATCTTAGATTAAACCAGCACGATATGTTAGGAATTGGGAGCCATACTAGAAAGGAAATAAAGTGAATGAAGTTCTAGAAGTAGGTGCATCAAAGAAGGTACAGGAATAACAGGAATACTTCTGTCAGATATTTAGTTTACTGCTTTTATATAGTGAGGTTTGGGGAGTATAAACATTTTAGACTGGCTTAAGAAAATTCAGAAGGGAAAAGAGAACATAAAGGAGGAAAAAAAGAAAAACATACCCCCTTAACCACTTCATCTCTGAGAAGTCCTTGCTCAGCCCATAATTGAAATGATCCTGGGTATCTATGGGAGATTAGTTCCAGGACCCTCAGTGGATACCAAAATTTGTAGACACACAAGTCTCTTATAAAAAATGGTATAGTAGTTTCATATAACCTCACAAATACTTTAAATCATCTTCAGATTATTTAGTAGTTGTTATACAATATTGTTTAAGAAATAATGACAAAGAATTCTGTCCATGTTCTATACAGATGAAATGTTTTCAAATATTTTCAACCTGAGTTTGGCTGAATCCATGGCTGTGGAGCCCTTGGATATAGAGGCTGACTGGATTTTACAGGAGCAGTTCTGGTCACAGCATTCTTGGTCTCTCTTGCAGTTTTTGGGCCTCATATTTTATACTTCTGCAAAGCAAAAAAAAATGAGATTTGTTGGGTATGGCACACATATACACCCTAAAAATAATCTTGGTATTCTACCAGTTTTCAAAATAGAACTTCTTTGTATCCTATACAGAACCACTACCATGTTCACACTTAAAACTCACAACAGGCAATTTTTTTTTTCTTGCAAAGCCTCCAGGCTTTCAAAATGACTCTGTCCATTATCTTCTAGTTCGAATTCCTATGCGAGTATTTATAGGAGCCATTTTAAGATCAAGGAACCATACTTAGGGTCTTGTTAGTACCTCTTAGTCACAGCAAAATCAGCCTCTGTTGGGAGTAAACAAAAAAGACAAGTTTAAAGTAAAAGTATAGGTATCACACAAACACACACACACACACACACACACACACACACACACACACACATGCAAGCACAGAAGCATGCACATAGGCACATTCACCCAAACACATACACATTGTTGAAAGGTTTTCAGTAGACTGGATGCTTGGTAAGAAAAGAGTGAAGGGACCAGAGCTGCTCCCGCATGCTGCTTTTTATTTTGGGATCAATCCCATCACTAATGGTTAAAATTTTACTGATGTATTCAACAGAAACCGGCTAGGTAATCATTTACAGAATGTGAAATGATTTGAAGGGTGCTTGGAGACCTCCTTGTCCCTTCAAATATCATCTCTTGCAGCCTCATAATGATATTCGCGATTTTCACCTCCTAGCCATTCACAGGATAATTGCACTTACCCATTATGCAGCAGTCATTCCATCAGCACAGAGTTAAGTGGTCAGATCAAACAGCTGTCAAGTAGCAAGGCTTAGAATGAAAACGAGTGCTATTCTGATGTCAGGGAATAATAGGAACGGATTGTCAGGTTCTTGTCTGAAGTGAAGGAGTGCAGGAGTTTCTGAGCCTTTTGGAAACAACAGAGTGGCTGCACAGGCAGACTGAGGTTTCCACGACACATGTCCACAAAACACTCACCACTTTTACTTGTCCCTGAATCCTCTAGCCCCACATAGCAAGCATTGCTGTTCTCCGCTCCTGAAGGCTCTGTTCTGTCCCATTTCTGCAACCCATTCAGACATAAGAACTTTAGTTTTCTTCTGTCTCTACCCGCCCCCTGAACACACACCAAAACTCAGAGTTTAAGTCATCATATTCCACCACCAGAACTTCAGGACTAATCATTATATTTCCTCATTTTATACTAAGTCACATTTTTGTTCATACCAACATGCTCCAAAAGTGGCTGTTGCTTAGACCCTGATCTCTGAATCAATAATAGGAAATCTGCAACTAATGCACAAGTTCCTTGAGGATGGCATTTTTTCTGCCAGTCCCTTAGGAATCCTGTCATTCCACAGTGTTTTCTTCCTCTTCCCAACTCACCTGCTCTCTGAAGACTTGTATTCTGAGCTACATCAGTAGTACTGGCACTCCTGCTTCAAACCTTATATTGTTCCAATAACTTATATATCTCTCACTTATGTTTGGAAATTTTTATAAGGAGAATAAAATAAGGGAATTAAGGATATTGGGTTCTTTTGTTTGTTTCACTCTGTAGCCCAGGCTGGCCTAGAAGTTACTATGAAGTCCGGCTCATCTCAAACCCATGATCCTCCCAGCTCAGCCTTCCCAGTGCTGGGATTACAGGAATCCACCATCAGACCAAGCTACGTTTTAATACATGTATAACATTAAATGACGAATATAAGAACTATAAGTGGTATTTCATCTCATATGTGCCATAAATTTATTAAACACAAAGAAACTTTCTAATGTTGAACTGGAAGATGTAACATAAATTATCACCAAGCCAGGAGAAGTCAGTTTAAATAAAAGATTATTACTACACATTGGTGCCAGTTGATCCAAGTATTGCACTCATTCTAATAGAAGACATTCATACAGATATAACTGCTCAAAATGTCCTCTAGTGGAACCACCATCTAGCCCTTTTTCTCGCCCCCTGTGCTCTAGATTGAAAGTGGAAACAGATGGTCTTCATGATTTGTTTTACATTAATTTGAACTGTTGAAATCTGAAGACAGAGAATTTTGAAAGAGCAAAAGAACAAGGCATCAATGTATCTTCCATAAGATTAAAAATTTACTTCTCAGTAGAAATCATGGCCTGAACTAGTGGGATGACATCTTCAAAAAATGCTAAAAAAAAAAAAAATGTTGTTAACTGATAATGCTATGCTATGTTGAGCAAAACTGCTCTTCAAAATAGAAGTAAATATTTTAAAAATTCAAAATAAACAGAGGTGGATATTTGTGTGGTACAATAAATATTAAAGGAAATCCTTCAAGGTGAAGTGAAAGGAACCTATATCATAACTTTAATCAGAATGTTTGTAGTGCTTCCATTTTTCTTATCTGTTTTAAAAAGGCAACTGCCAGTCTGGAGGTGTATCTCAAACAAAGAATACTTGCCTAGTATGTGTGAGGGTGCTGGGTTCAATCCACAAATAAATAAACATTTTTAAAAAGACAACTTCATAATATTGTATTTATAATAATATGTTGATGGATTTATGATTTATAAACATAACTTGAGTAAAAAATCCAGATAAATGAGAAGTGAGGGAAGTAAGATATACTGGAGCAAATTTTTTCACATATCATTTAAATAAATGTAGTACTAACTCAAACTAAGATATTTTAAATAAACAACAATTTTAATATCCAAGACAATCACTAAGAGAATGAACAAAATTTCACTGTGAAAAAATAAAAAATTTAACACAGTACACCTGAAAAATATTTCACACAAAAGAAAGAAACAATAAAAACATGAAATAAGAAATGAGACATCGGCAGAATATGGTGGGTTGAGGTGAGACAGCTTCGTGGGCCTTGCATAACCCCGCCCCCACCACCCGCCCTAGGTGGCTATACCCAGAGCACAGAGCCAGCCCACACACTGGCAGGGTCTGGATCCATCAACATATATGCATGAGGTCGGGGACTCAACATGGGTAACACTGTCTTCTGCTATTCCCTCAGCCCCCTCCCCCCTTTCTTTTCTGCTTGTTTGCATGTTTGTTTGTTTTCTCCTTCTTTCTTCTCCCATTGTCCCTCTTTTAGCTTTTTTCTTTGTGACTTTCTTTTTCCCTTTCCCCCTCCAAAGCCACCATTACCAAGTAGAGCCAACGATGATCTTATCATTGAAGATAACCCTGGAGGCATAAAGGTCATAAGAGCCAAGAAATACATATACACAGAAGAAACCGCAAAAACAGACATTCCCGAGGAGGTCACTATTACCTATCTTTTTGTAACCTCATACAAAGAAAATATCAAACCAACTTGGAGAACAAGATAAGAGGGATAAAGTACATATGCATACAAAGAAAATGACCAGACATAGAAGCAAAATGCAACCCCAGACCCCCAGCCCACCCAGAATAAATACAGAGGACAATGACATCGAGGATGTCAGAAGATACCCAATCAAACTCTCAGAGATGATAGCAACAGAAGTTGAAAAACAAATAGGCGCAGCAATAGAGAACATCAGGCTAGAGGTAATAGACCAGGTCAGGAAAGAGATGACCAACATAATGAAAGATTTGCTTTGTGAGTTCCGGGTAGACACAGATAAAAAAACAGAGGAACTAAGAAAAACAATCGAAAATTTGAATATACAACTTAGCAAAGAAATGGAGCCCATGAAACAGATCCATAAAGATATCCAAGAAATAAAAAAAAAACTCCCTGGAAAGTATACAGAGCTGAATGAATGAGAGTGAAGATAGAATCTCAGACCTAGAAGACAGGTCATCAACCTAGTGAGAATGAAAAGAAAGACCTCTTAAAAATAGCTAGAGAATATGAAAAATCACTACAACATTTGCAAGATGATGCAAAGAGGAACAATATAACAGTGATAGGAGTGAATGAAAAAGCAGGAGACAGCATGAAGGATCT
>PVJO010033434.1:0-12106 GCA_004026905.1 Hystrix cristata
AATCTCCCTTACCGTTCTCCAGCTGCTTGCTGATGTCAGAGTCCTGTGGCCATCGCTGGTCTTTTTGATGGGACTTCTTGCTTGCTGCATTTGCTAGGTGCTGTTATCTGCAGACAATTGGCACTAAACATTTACTTCAGCTCAGTTCTGACTTTAGGTGAGTCTCAAGCGGTAGCGAGCCATGTCAGCTCCAGGAAGGCCCCGTGGAGGTGACTGTTTGTGGTAGGGGCAAGTGATGAGGGGAAACTGATGAGGGCACTTATGCTTTATTTAAGGGTTACTGTTGCATTTTTCCATGTATTCAGATGAATGAGATTATGATTTTTATATTTTCAAAGTATGTTACTATTGGGAACAGTGTAAAAATGGACATGAGCGTATACTTTCTCATCATGTCACCAGACAGGGTCCAAGTAAGTGTTCCCAAAGAGGAGATGGTGACTCTGATCACCTGTTATAGCTCGTATCTAAATGTCTCCTCCAAACCCTCATGCACTCATAGGGGGAGCTTTTCAGAGCTGGGTGGTTCTAGGGGTGATGCTGGGATTAAGGGCACCCACCCTGGGTGTGGGTGTTCTTGTCCAAAAGGCAGATAGCCTGAATGGCATATAAAGGGACAGAAAAATGCTGCTGCTGCTTCTGCTGCTTGCTGCCTTCTGTCTGCCCTGCTTTGCCATGAACTGTTTCTCCTCTATGATGCCCTCTGCCATGCCACTCTGCGTTGGAGCTACTTGACTGTAGGTACTGAAATCTCAAACTGTGAGCCAAAATAAACTCTTCCTCCTTTAACTTTAGGTGTCCAGTATATTGTCTCAGCAATAAAAAAAGTAACTGAGGCATCACCTTACCTGTGGGTTAGGTTGTAGGACTGCTGAATTATGTCACAGAATTACAAGATTGCACGATAAGTAGGTGAATACATAAAAGGGTTATTAAGTGTAATTAAAAAGTAAGCACCCAAAGAGAATAAAGTGCAGGCCCTCCAGAGAGAGGCATATTGTGATCTGGAGTTGTGGGTTTTTATGTGATCTTAGGGGTGTCTTTAAGACTAGAGACCTAGGGTGTTTATCTTAGTGTCTGTCAGTTTACACATTTGGTAGGTTGAAAGGCTAGGTTAAAAGACAGACCATATGTGGTTGAAGTTTAAAGATATCCTGCTCACTTAATAGTGATGCTTCCTGAAGGATGGAAATCTGTGAGGGGAAAAGCACAAGCTGAATTTATAGGTGAAAACAGCTAGATTTATGGGCTTATTGTACCTTTAAGACATTTAGGACACTTTTTGAATGAGTTTTCTGGAAGATAAAAAGGCATCATGTTTGATTTAGATCTAAAAATCCCCCAAATATCTTATGTATTTGGAAGTCTGGCCTGGGCGGATGAGATAGGTCATAGGAGGTAGGATCTAGAAAAGTGTAGTCTTGTCCTTGGCTCCTCTTTTCTCACTCTGCTTCCTGGTTGCCATGGATTGAACAGTTGTTCTCCATCAGGCTCTTCCATCACGCTGTTTCTGACTTGGTGCCAGCTAACCACGGACTGAATCCTTTGAAAAAATGAGCCAAAATATACCTCACCTCCTTTAGATTGTGGATGTTGGGTATTTTGCCCCAGCAATGGTAAAGACACTGATGTAAATATCTAGTACCAGAAATAAGATCATTGCTGTAAATATACTTGACTATGTGGTTCAGAAGCCTTTGGATTGGTTTTCTGGAGGAGTTTAGAAAGGTTTGGAGAAATGAACTAGGGTGGCCTTAGAATGCTGTAAGCAGATATTGATGAAATGTTCTGTTCAGATCTCATAAGACTAAAAAGATTATAGGAATGTGGGCAGTGACTGCCAGGCTCATGCAGTTTCAGAAGAGAACAAGGGCTCGATTAGGGACTGTACTAGAGACTATGTGTGTTTCACTCTTGCAAAAATCTTGTCTATGTTTTATCAATGTCCTAAGACTTTGTGGGAGACTGAGATTAAAGTCTGTGGATAAATTGATCTGGTGGAGAAAATTTCAGGTTGTGTCATAGGTACTGCTATGCCAGATGGCATATAGAGGGCCCATGACACAGATGACAAAATAATTTACCAATAGACAAGGAATATAGGAAAAGAAAGAATTTATTTAGATTACCGAGCACACTGCCGAGAGTAGTGTGTGTGTGTGGGGGGGATTTCCAAAAGAAGAATTGTGCAGTCAGGGTTAAAGGTTGGGGTTTTTATAAAGGAACACGTTTGAAGCCCTTTGTCACCACAGGTACTGCTGGCTGATGTTAGCCACATATACAGAGAACCAGGAGCAAAAAGCAAAGCGGAGAGAAAGTAGCTGCAAAGTTGCAGTAAAAGACAGTCTAGTTTCTGAAAAGTTTAGCCTTGAACAGAAGCCACGTATGCAGAAGGATAATAGGAAAGATACTTTAAAAGTATCTCAGGAAATGGCCAGATGGCGTTATTTGCAGGCTCAAGGGTGTAAAAGGACAAACAACTTTGAAAGACTTTGCCATGAGAAGAGATCCCCAGGCTTCCCTGCTCACTCAGGACTGTCTAGGGAGGCGGATTCCCGAGTTAAGCCATTCAGGCACTCAGAGGCTCCTGCAGTCATGGTCTAAGTGACGTAGCCCGCTGGTCCAGCTAGTGGCAAAGCACAGTGTTATGCACGTGCTGCTAATTTTTCAGGCATGCAGAATGCAAGAGTTGTGTGGTTTACACCCTCTGAAACTGAGCCAAAATAATCCTCTCTTGCTTTAACCTGCGCAGATTGTGTATTTTGTCCCAGCAATGGGAAAGTGATTGACACACATCACAAAGATGGGTAACTTTGATAGTGTCCTGAAGCTGTAGTTTTACTTTAAAGTATAATTTTAAATGTATGATTTTCCTTGTCTCCTTTCTGCGTATCTTTATTTCTTCTATCCTACCTCAATCATCATATTATTACCAACCCAGAATGATTATCGGTCATTAGGAACAGAATATATACCCAAATCAAAATTTATGTTATTTTTATTTCTTTCTAACTTTGATTTTTAATTTACACACAGGTATTGACTGTATGTCTGGGATCGAGTGTGATAATCCAATACATATATGCAAACTGTGATGACCAATCAATGTATATCACTTACATCTCCTTAAACACTTACTGTGTCTCTGTGTTGGGAAACTTCAAACTCTTCTTTCTGAGTATATAAGAAGTCCCCACACTAGGTGAAGCAGTATTAAACGAGGCCATTTTAAGATGTAAATACTGGGACTAGGTGAACCCTGGTACTTCCTGCAGGAGAGTGATGGCCCCTTTTTTTGGTGTAAGGGGAGGCCGGAGGCTGCTGACCAGATTTTATGCCCCTTAAACAACTTTCCTGTAGCAGAATGCTAGCTGGTGAAGACCGAGGGGCTGCGGCCTGACACCTTTGTCACGTGCTGCCTGCAGTGGACCATGGTCACCGAGAGGACCTTCCATGTAGCTGCGCCAGATGAGAGAGAGGAGTGGAGAGGGGTCATCTGCATGTTCTCCGACAGCCTCAGACAGCGACTCCCTGGCGAGGATCCCATGGACCACAAGTGTGGCTCCCCAAACGACTCCTCTGTGGCCAAGGAGATGAAAGTGGTGGTCAGAAAGGCATTGGCCAAAGTGACCATGAATGACTTTGATTATCTCAAACTCCTCGGCAAGGGAACTTTTGGCAAAGTCATCCTAGTGTGGCATAGTAACCACCTAATAATGAAACAGTGTTAAGTAGAGCGGTGTTAAGAGGGGTCTTACTGCGTGTGTATGTGTGTGTGTGTGTGTGTGTATAAAATCATATATACATGATTGCTGGTGAACTATTGTGTGTGACCTTGGCAGCACAGAGGATGAAAAGATTACTCAGAGACAAGACTTGGTCTGAATACTGAGAGGGCCAGAGGGACCATCTCAATGGAGAGCACCCAGCATGAGGGAGACTCCCAGGAGTAGCGCCGAAGGCAAGAACTCTCTGGCTTTTACTTAGAATATCGGTATAAGAGAAAACACAGAAGAAAAAGTTTGTGCAAGGAACTGTCTCGGGGGGGCAGTTTTTTGAGG
Source organism: Hystrix cristata (assembly GCA_004026905.1). Classification (NCBI taxonomy): domain Eukaryota; kingdom Metazoa; phylum Chordata; class Mammalia; order Rodentia; family Hystricidae; genus Hystrix; species Hystrix cristata. The sequence continues at coordinate 4,062 of PVJO010033434.1, forward strand.
AAAGGGGATGAGCAATGGCCAGCCACAGCATTCTTCACTAATCTAAACTCCTTTGTGTTTAACCACTCACTCCTGACAAAGCCTGCATGCTTTTGCCCTGCAGTGTAACAATTCACTCCTTGGCCCAGTCTCCAACACCGTAGTCACTCGGTTGTGCTGAGGAACGTTGGAACTTATTTTAAAGCCAAACTCAGTAATTTTAGAAAAGTTAACTAAATCACCTCTGGACTCTTGATAGTTTGGTAGAGTTGCATAAGCAGAGCCTTACAGACCCGAGTGCTTAGACAACAATGTGCTTTCCCTCAGTTCTGGGGCTGGAAGATGAAGTTTCTTGCAGGTTCTCCTGGTCTTCAGGCAGACGGTCACCTTGCTGTGTCCTCCCAGGGCCTCTTTTCTGAGACTGGCATTCTTGGGGTCTCTTCCTAGAAGGACATCAGTTTTACCTATTAGGGCCTCCCCTTAAGAGCTATTTGTCCTGAATTATCTCTTGATGGGCCCTGCTCCCTAATACAGTCACTTTGGGTTAAGATTTTCGCGTATGAATGAAGGTGCAATTCAGTTTGCAGTATGCTGTAAATAATATAAAATTTAAAAATCTCTTGGCCTAAATTGGAAAGGAATGTGAGACATTATAGAATTGCTATCAGACGTTTGAAGCATTGCCACCCAAAGCTTCCCTTCTGTCCTGCAGTCTCGTCTCCATCTCTGCCTACATTGTGTACTTGGAGATATTCAGAATCTGAGTGCTGCCTGCTGTGTCTTGTTTTCCATCCCAGATAAAGGTCATTCATGGCTCAGTGGGAATGCTGCAGAGTGAAAGAAAACACATTTCTGGGAAGAGGAAACACAACTGGCAGGCAGGCTCAGTCTGCGTTTGAATCTGGCATGGAGTGAGACTGTTTGAGAGTAGTGGGGGTGAGGAGAGTGACCATCTTTTGCAGACTTTAATACATATCTCGTGTTTGCAAATCAAATGAGATCTGGAACTGGGGTAGAGGTCTTTTTGTTGCTTTGTCTAAAGGTGCAGATAAAAACAATACAATCTCCTAGGAGGCATGGACACAGACAAATGTTTGATAAAGATATTATCTGAAGCATAGTGCCACTAGTTCTATTTATTAAGGAATTAAATGGCCAGAAGTACTTTTTGAAGTCCACTTGTGCCATCAACAACCACGGATCCAATTACAATTTTTGAGATGCTCCAGGGATAAAAATGAAACATGCCACAGACTGAAGGATCGCAGGAGCTAGGAGGCTGTGGCACATTCAAGTCAGCCAACATCTGTCCAACGTGATCAGGTTTGTCAGTGCACCTGGAGCCTGCAGTGCCCAGCCAGGCATGCACACCACTGATCAAGTCCTGATCCAACCTGAGCCTCCAGCGGGTACATGCTTCTAGTCTCGTCCTGGTCCTCATTTGTTATCATCACTGTACAGCTCAGCAAGACTCAGGAAAGCTGGTGGTCTCCAGTCAGGAGAGGCCAGGACAGGAGTGCAAGAGATACGGACGCACTAAGTCTTAGATCGTATATAGTGCCGGTTTAGAGTCAACTCAAAATATTTGGAGATGTATCTGCCTTTAAATGTACTCCTAACTTTCTCTGCCTAGATTCAGGCTATATCTAACTTGAGAAAGAAACAAAAATTTATTTCTTCATAAATTTCTATGCATTTTCTTATGTTTCTAGCAGTGGGAATGATTAAAAAATAGGGAATTTTTAAAGGTCACAATTAGAAGTAAACCCTAGGTGGTCACAATTAGAAGTAAACCCTAGGTGGTTGTTTTCACCCTGAGCCATTTGGAAACACGCGTTCTCCTGGTCCCATGGTCTGGAAAGGTTCATTATCTTGCATTAATGAGCTGCACACAGCAGAAGACGTAGAACCACCTGATGGTAGGAAAGCGCCATCAGGTGGGGCCATTTACTGATGGTTGCAAGATTGTCTGAGATGGGAACATCCAGGAGAAACTCCGGAGCCCGGAAGTCTCGCTCCACCAAGTGCTGAGCAGGAAAGATCCTCCTTGTGATCCAGACAAACCTAGAACCCTAGAATTCATGAGTTGCCTTGTCTCATCCTATAAGGTTGGAAACACTTAAAACGCCATACTAATTATCATTCAGTAAAATAGATGGAAACTATCTGTTCGGAAAAAGTTAATTAAGCTCTAAAATAGCAAACATTTTTATATATGCAAAATTAAATTCCGGACTACCATGATATTAATATTTATTACCACTGAGACATCTAATCTGCCAGGACCACCCAGAATAGCACAATGGTGACTACAATGAATAAATAAATGCATGGCCCCATCTCCAAAAAATCACATACAAGTTTTTCTTTAAGAAAAACTGATCTGAAAGTGGTTTTAACTTCTATTGGGCTGGCAAGAATTTTGAGCAGCTGGTTTGTTGAGAACTTCCCTGCATGGCACCTAAACACAGCTGAGTGCTGCTGTCCAGAAATCAGGACCTGGGAATTTCCAAGGTTATAGCTTCCACCAGTGTTCTTTGTGGGTCTTTTTCTAGTATTCTTGGTAAGTTGCATGCATCTCTGAACTTAAGATCAGAGATTAGAATGTGCTACCCTAAAATGTGCGTAAAGGTCACCTTGCTCTGAAGGCAGCTGAGAACCAGCAGATGCCGGAAGTTTGCTGGTCTCTTCTGCCTACGTGCAGGTCACACCGCTCCCTGAGAAGCGCCCACTGTACCTCTGCCAGGAAGAGTGATGCACAGCTTCAGAGCTGGGGAGCTGATGGCAGAGGACTTTGCATGGACAGCACCTGCTGTACTCACCCCCACACTCCACGGGTTCCTCACCATTCTGTCACCAACTGCTGGTGATTATTGTCCCTGGCAGCCCAAACTTCCCTTGTTAAAACAGTCTACAAGCCTTTGGTTTCAACTGTGTTTCACTTCTTTCTTTGTGAGCTCTCATGCATATAAATATCAATTTAAAAGTGTGGACCTTTCCTCCTGGACCTTCGTCTTTTGCTGGGTCCTCTGCACATGGATAGAGAAGATGTTTTCCTCTCTGATGACGAGCAGCACCTGGTGACCTCATGTACAGGAGCCTGTTGAAAATGCTTGAGGCCTACTCTTACATTCCCAGTGACACCCGGAGTATTCATTCCCCTGCACACACATTTTCAAGAAGGCAGGAAAAACTCTTATGGCTTTTGAGTGCCCACTCCTTGTCCATCATTATATTTGTAAATGTACTAAAGCCTGTAAGGTAGATCTGATTGTTCCTAATTTGCAGAAACAGAGCTGAATCCAGAGTTTAAGTGATTTGCCCAAGGACATGCTTCTCTCTCCCTTCCACCCTCTCCCTCCCTCGCCCTCCCTCTCCCTCTCCCTCCCTCTCTCCTTCCTGCTCTTTCTGCTCCATTCACTCCTCTTACTGCAAGTGTCTTGAATGTGTCCCGTCACGTGCAGGCTGGGTAAGCCGTTTTAGGGCCCTAGGGTGTGAGGTCCCAGGTGCAGACTCCTTCCCCAGAGCCCCAGAGCCAGTTCATGTACCTGGAATGTGTGGCTTGGATGAGTTGCAATTTACGTTGAGAGTTTCCAGATTGTAACCTAGAAATGTTGGCTTAAAATACAATATTAAAGCTAAAGTTATTCCCAATCATGTTCCTTTAGAGTCTTCTCTTGGTTTCATCTTGGCACCTTGGTGCTTTTAAGGCAACCCTCAAACCTTCAGTCTGCTCCCACTTCAGAAGATGAATATCTCGTGCTTCGAATGCACACGTCTGATGACTCTGTTGTCCCCCAGCTTCCTGCTGAATAATGCATCATGCTGTCTAGTTTCCTCATGATCGCCACATGGAGCAAGTGATCTGTCTTTCTTGTTCATTTTCCATCTGATTTTGACGGATTTTCTATATTCAGATTTCTTCTCCAGGGAAGTTTCTGATTGGGAAAATTAAAAAGAGAGCAAGAGAGCACCCTTGAGCACTCAGGTCTGTTGCAATGCTTGGTCGTGGTTGTCCAGCAGCACTTGCTGGCCGTCTACTAGCTCCTGCTACAGGGTGACCGTCCACACACTCCCCTCCTTCTTGAGTTATCTTTTCCATGGCCAGGACTGCTTCACATTAGTTGAAGGCATGAGGACGTAGTTGCTCGTAGGGACATTTCTGCACATTTATTTCTGGGGTAATAAAGTCTAATTCCTGTGTTTCAATATGTGGCCTGTGCTTCTGCCTCAGAAAGCTCTTGAGCTAAGGGAATGTGCTTCTAAGAGACAGGACATAAATCAGCTATTTAAATGTCATCCACATAGCAAAAATATGTTTGGGCATACAAAGTAATTTCTTTTAGAGGTGCTTTGTAGGGAAGTAATCTTTATTATTTAGCTGTATTTTTGTGGGTCATTAGATTTGACAGAATTTGGGAGAAAGCAGTGACCAATGTCAAATAAAAGACATTGGCATTAAATGTTTCAGGATTTTCGTCACAGTGGGGTGGCATATGTGCAGCTTGGCTGTGCAGGTGCAGCAGCCTGGGTGGACGGTGGCGGAGGGAGGGGGACACAGAAGGAGCCACAGGGTTCTGGTGACACAGCTGGTCCTGGGCGGCTATGGCAGGGGGGACTCAGGCGACTGGCCCTGTGCCTCCTTGTTAATTGCTGCCGAGTTCAGTTCTCCCCTGGGTGGGAAGTTTGTGAGGTTAAGTTTGGTGTCCCTTGACTGTTCATGGAAAAAGCAATAATTAAGCACCTGCTGTGTGGCAGGTATTGCCCATAAGCTGGGGCTACAGAAAATGGAGGCAGAACATCTCTCAGGAAAAGAACGTTTTGGTGGAAAAGTCAAGAACAACAAAGGAATGTAAGACCAAGGTGGGAAGCGTTGCCATGGGGCCCGATCCAGGTGTAGAAGAGCAGGAGCCTTGGAGGCCGGAAGGCGGGTCTCCCAATGCCCCACCCAGGCACTGCATTGCCCTCTGCCAGCTCCTGTGGCTCCTGAGGCACAGGGTGACAATCTCAGGCCCCAGTGCAAGGGTTCTAGGTGATGAGGATGACCCTCACTCTTTTGTTAAACCTGAGACGTGATGGACAGTACTTCTTGTGGAGTAAGAAACTCTTTTTGCAAACTGCCAAATGTAGGTCATTAACACTTGTCAATTCTGACACATCAAGGAAAACTCTATTAAACCTGAAATTTGGAGCTAATTTATACATTTGGGGCCAGGCAAATGTCCTTCTATGTACTCAGACTAATTCTGTAGCGCATTACTTCCAAGGGACTGTTCCTAGAGGGTGGAAAGGAAATGTAACTATTCTTCTCATCCCTGCAGTGGACTCCGGGGCTTTGTTTCCAGGGAGTGGCTGCAGGCTACGATTAATGAGGAAGATCTGGAGCCTCCTGTACCCTCGAGGGCCCCACGCAGGTGCCATCCTTTTGGAAGCTCTTATCTCCTAGTTCATGGGAGTGAGAGTGAACACCTCAGGCAGAGTTTGGGTGGTGGAAGGAGCCGGGTCTCAGAGGTATTTGAGTGTCCGGTTGCAAGCAGGGTGCTGGCTGCCTTGCTGCCCAGGGCGGCCTCTCCCGGAGGAAGAGCAGTTTTGCTTTCCACAGAGGCTTCGCAACCTGCTACTTAGATAATTACAGCTGCTTTCATTGATGAGTGTGGGAGGAGGCTTTACAAAGGAATGTTGAAACGGGAGAGGGGAAAGGAATGACTCTGTAATGGGTTAAACACTAGTGTTGGGAGCAAATGCATGCTATTTTTAACAGCTCTGCACTTGGGGGTTTTCACTGCTGCATATTTAGCAGAGTCAATACTGCATTTCATGAGCCTTAGTGAGAGGCCAGCTCCATGCTAAGTGCTCTGAACTCACCACACTGCCATTCAGCTCGGCTGGAGACAGCACCGCCTTGTCCGCTGGTTCTGGTCCTGGGATTGCTTGGAAGACAGAACATGAGGGCAAATTAGGGGAGGGGCTTGGCAGGAGCCAGATCCCCCCTGGGGGAAGTTGTGTTTTGTTCCCTGACTGCACCTCACTGTGCTGCTCAACCCAACCGCATAATTGTGCCCGGTTTGCCTTCCTTCCTCCAGGAGACGCTGGATACCTACACACTGAACAGCAGAACCAATATGCATGAAACATGAAACAGGGAGATGAATGACCCGAAGACTGGGCGGATCTGAAATCCAAAGTTGTCTGCTTCTGCAGTGCCTCTTAGCCGCTCAGTAGCTGCCCAACCCCGCGTTTTCTTGCTGTGTCACTGGCCCCCTCAGGGCTCCACAGAACAACCAGAGAAGGAGGGATGTGAGAAAGGTGGAAAGGAAGGAGTGGGAGAATGAAACAGTCCCAGCCGGGGGAGAGGCTGGGACAAAAAGGGAAGGTTGTTTTAGAGCAACCTGTTCTCCCCTTTCTGCGTTTTCCTCAGAAGGGGGCGCCCGTCTCCCCGTGAGCCACCCCCACACAAGTGCACGCAACACACACAACATGTACATGGAGGAACTGGCGAAACATGCCGAATTTAGCCAGTTTGGGTGTCTGCAGCGTGCTCAGACTGGGAACGAGAGCACCTGCCTCATTGGAGACTCGGTAACGCTGGTCGGAGACGTGCAACTGCCCGGGACAGCCTCTGTTTCTAAACTCCGGAGTACAGTGCTGTGCTTTTCCATGATGGGATTAGGGGCAGGAGGAAGGAGGTGAGGTCCAGATCATGGACGTCAGGAGTGGGAATTCGAATGCACAGGCTTACTCCTCTGCACTTCGTGTTCCCCAACATGGACATTTGAGCGTCCTAGACATTTGTTTACCTCCCGTGTCCCTGTTCATCTACATCTGACTAGTCCAAGGCAAGGCAGCTGGCACAGGGGACACCCAGGCCAGTGTCTCCTGATAGGGACCACGTGAGCGAGCAGATAAGGACACTGGTCTGGGCAGGGACCCCTGGCTGAAACCCATCCACAAACCGTGCGGACTCAGGAGGCTACGTAAGTGTCACGCTCCCTCTTCCTCCTTGGAAATGGTGGCTTATGGTGTCGCCCTCGTAGAGCAGAGTAGATGAATTAGTCTCATGCATAGAACGTTCCTTGGAACCCACCAAGAGCTCTAAACGGTGAGCCGTTCTGGGAGCGCTGATCTGTCCTCCAGTTTCCTTCCCTTGACCTCAGTGGCACCAACCCAGGGAACATTTCCTGGCTTCTCCATCCCCAGGTAGCTGTCTCTGCAACAGCTCCGAGTTTCTGGCTTTAGTCCCAGCCTCGTGGGAATGACTCCCAAGCCTATAACTACCGCTCTCTGTGAGAGCTGGAAAACCAGTATCCTCTCTACTGGAACATTAACCAGTTACCCACATTTGCGTCTATCTATCTATCTATCTATCTATCTATCTATCTATCTATCTATCCATCAATTTATCTACTAACCCGTGTAGGTATGCATGTATGTCTACTAACCCATGTAGGTATGCATGTATGTATGTATCTGTCTATGTTAAGTTGTAATATATTTTCATTTCGCATTGAAATAACATGCACATTTGAAAAAGAAAGAAGAGATGGAGTTCATGATAAAAACAGAAAAAGTCCTATCTTTTCTCTACTCTTCAGTGCCCCAGCCCTTCTTGCAGACAGCCTTCGACAGTTAGATGCTTCTGTCGGTGGCTTCCTGCCTGGACAGATGATGATTTAGCCCTGTGGAGCCCCCGTGTCCTCTTATTTGCCTCCTGGTAGAGCTATGTAGCCGTCTTCAGCTCTTCTCTGTTTACATGGCCTGCACACACAGTGTTTGTATATATTATTAACACTTTTCAGCTCTGTATATATTGTATATAATCAAGTCATATTCCCAGATAACATTCCTTCACAATTTTTTTTATTTTATAGGTGTTTGGTTATTTCTTGCATCTCTAACTGGATTCCACAGTCTGTTCTTAGAACCTGTTATTCAGATTCTCAAAAGTAGCACAAGTTTCTGTTTTTTTTTTTTAATTTTTTATTTTTACCAAGAACATGTATTGGTACATTGTATACATAATGATCATAATCAACATGGTTATTTTGTACCTGTACATGATACATCTT